>SNQJ01S0020492.1:110977-157370 GCA_010110895.2 Picea sitchensis | reverse complement strand
TCGGTGGATGGATAGGGTTAGTTTCATTTTTTAATTATAGATTGTTTATTCCATTTTTATGTAGATCTTGCTTAACTAGTTGTTGTTTAATGTATTCATTAGTTTACCTTTTTATATGTCATGTTTTAATTCGTGTTTTTAAGCATTTTTCTTTCTTTCACTTTGAATTGTTAAAATAGATATAACATAGTTTCACTTTATGCACTTTCTTTCCTATAATTAGATTGCAATTCCAATTTCTAGTTAATCCTTGGATTTGAATTATGAATTTTGCTTACATAGCATAGAAGTACAATTAAAATCTCGTTATACTGTTGATGGTTAATAGTCACATGAATATGCAGGGTAATTAACATTGTTTCTGTAATGGCTAAGTTCTCATTGGATTGTTTAATTCGCACCTTTCACTTTTCTATTGAAATCATTATTGAGCTTGTACCTCTTGAGTTATATTTTGTTGTCAAGGGCCATCAAGATATTATAAGACACCAGAGACATTCACACAACCACCAACACTATATTTGAGTTTTCATAGGTTAAAAGATAGTTTCTTGCTTCCATAGATCTGAAGATAGTTTTATTGTTGTTGTAGGATAGACATTCTTTTGCTTTGGTAGATTAGAGAGCAATTTTCTTATCATAGATTAAAGGTTAGCTGTTAGTTCTTATTTCTTTCCATTAAATAGATTTCCTTTTATGAATTAGAAATAGTTTTGAAGTTTGAATTAAGAATAGAATTCATTTGCCTCTTAGCTTAGTTAGTTGTTCAATGAGTAGTCTTAATTAGTTTACTTACAGTAGAAGTTATCTTAGGGTAGTTAGTTGTTTATTTACTTGCTTTAGTAGGTTACTTGCTTACTTGTCTATTCTTGCTTTGATAGTATAGTTGTTTATTTACTTGCTTTCACAGTATAGTTGCTCATTGAATTTAGGTAGGCTAGTTAAAGTAGTTTGCTTTTTCTATTTGCTTATTTTTATGCTTAAATAGTTGCTTTTTCTTATTGATGAACTAGTTTGCTTCAAGTAGGGTTTTCATTTGTTTTCCTAGAACTATACATCGATCCTTGGTCCAAAGTACTTAGGTTACATAGTTTCAAGTTGCTTAGTAGGGTTTGCTCATTAGATAGTTTGCTTGAATATATTATCCCTTAGGAAACCACTTCCTTAGTTAGACTATACTACTACCAGCCCTTCTACCTTTGGCATATATTTTCCTACAACTCTGAGTTTACTTACCCCGGGTTGAAAATATAATTAAGGGTTTTTAGTGTGTTTTTAGTGCATATACAACACCCATCATTTTTTGTGTCTTTGCCGGGGAGTTGTCTCAAGGTAGAAAGTAGTTAGGAAATAGATCATTTCTAGACCTTAGCATTAGATTGGTGGCAGGGGAACTTTAAGACAAGAGGTAAGAACCTGCGCATATGCTATTGCAGGCTCCCCCAAACCCAATGGTAGTTTTTCTTTTTGTTTTTGTTTACTTTCATGAATAGACCTAGAGACCCAAAAGGTAAATACATTAAATCTAAATCAGACCTTTCAACCAAGGTTCCTTCCGATCTTTTTGGGGGAAGGAATGTTCCACTCTCAAGTTCCACCTTATTATCAACAACAACAATAGTGGAACTCACTAGGTTGGAAAAACTGGTCTACTCAGTACCAACATCCTTTGCTTCAAGGATGGAGAGGAGGACATAACCAAGGAAACCCTCAAGCTCCACCTATCCCTATGTCAAACCATCCTTATCCTCAGTTCCCACCGAACACTCCGCAGCTTCTGCTAGGTTTTGTTCCACCACCTTTACCTCCTATTTCACAACAACAATCGCTACAATGCCAAAATGCAAGCCCCCCAAGACCAACACTATTACCGACACAACCAGTGATAAATCCCAATAATAAGCCCCCTCAACCTCTTCACAATGTTGAGAAACAGACATTTCCAACATATGTCATTAATCCTATTCCATTACAGGAAATTCAACTAAGATCGGGAAAAGTTTTGGATAGGCAGAGACCTTCAGTAGTCATCCAGGAAGAAGAAGAAGAAGAAACCACCAAACAACCCATGGATGACACTAGGTGGGAAGATGTTATTATCCCGAATAACCAAGATCCCAAGCTTCCCCAAAATGAACCTTCGCAAATTACGAAGGTCCCTCCTTATCCAGACCGATTGGTAATCGAGAAACCTACTACCCGACCGGAATTTGACATCTTGAATGAATTGAAGAATATTTGTGTCAAGATTCCCTTGCTTCAAGCCATTAAGGACATTCCAATATATAGTAAGTTAGTCAAAGAATTGTGTATTAAGAAGCCAGGGAGGAAGCAAAAGGACCCTCCTACATTACATTTGGTAGGAAGACTTTCTGAGTACATATCAGAGCAGCCAAAACTAACAAAATATGGGAATCCAGGGAACCCCATAGTGACCATAACCATTAATGAGGTCTTCATTGGAAATACCTCATAGACCTAGGGGTAGCCATCAATGTTATGACTGCTACTACCTTGGAACAATTACAGTTACAACCCCTTCTTCGGCCTACCCCAACCATTTTGGAATTATAAGATAAGACTAGGGTTATACCTGAAGGAATTTTAGATGATATCATGGTTACTTTAGCCTCATGGGAGTACCCAATAGATTTTCTTGTCATTCACTCAAAGAATCTTGCCAAAGGCCATCCAGTCATTTTGGGAAGACCTTGGCTAGCCACAACCAATGCATTTATTGGTTGTAGGGAAGGGGAAATGACCATCTCAAATGGTCTCTCTATCCAGAAGCTCACCATTTACCCTCTAGCCCAACCTATTATGGAGAATCTATTGTGGCTTGAATGTCCATATGAGAACAAGGACTGGGAAGAAACCGTATTGCCAAGTGACAATGTATGGGCACTTCAGGAGCACACATCGAAAAATGTGCTAAACTAGTTTATTTCTGCTATCACATGTGTGGATTTTCCACAGTCTTTTCCCCAATTTGAGTACATGTTTGGGGAAGAATTTCAATAACAATTAGAGCCATCCATTTTGTCTTTGACATCTTTTATCTTCGAGATAAATGAGTCTACCATGTCTTATACTATGCCCTACGAGATTAGTCCAAGGAAATTTTTACATATAAACTCTGAGCTAGATAAAGACCAACATAAACAGTTAGTAGATATCCTTAAAGAACAATTAGGAGAATTTGCATGGGAATACACTGATATGAAGGGTATATACCCTGACACATGCATCCATCACATATATACCCAGGGAGAAATAACACCTGTTAGGCAACCTCATAGAAGGATGAACCCAACACTCAAAGACATAGTCAAGGAGGAGATTCAAAAGTTGTTAAATGTCGGATTCATTTATCCCATCTCTGATAGTAAGTGGGTATCCCCACTTGTAGTGGTTCCAAAGAAAGTGACCTGGAAATGGAGAATTTGTGTTGATTTCCAGGAACTCAACAAAGCCACTTTGAAATATTACTTTCCTCTCCCTTTCATTGACCAAGTTCTAGATACCTTGTCTGGAAAGAAGTATTTTTCCTTTCTATATGGGTAGATTAGGTACAATCAGAGTCTTATATCACCCGAGGACCAGGACAAGACTACCTTTACTTTTCCTTGGGGAACCTATGCCTATAGGGTCTTACCATTTGGATTGTGTAATTCTCCTGCCACATTTCAATGAGCAGTACTAGGGATATTTGTCGATCTTATTCATGATTGTGTGGAGGTATACATGGATGACTTCATAGTTTATGGTAACACTTACCAGGAACCCTTAGACAACTTAGAAAAATTCCTTATCAGATGTCAAAAAATGAACCTATCTCTAAGTCATGAAAAATGCAAAATGTTGTTAACTGAAGGAGTGGTTCTAGGACATCATGTTTCATCTGAAGGGATAAAGTCGATCCTGCAAAGATCGAGGTCATCGTCAAACTTCCACCCCCCAAGACTCAGAAAGAGGTGAGAAGCTTTCTTGGACATGCCAGATATTACCGGTGGTTTATTGAAAATTTTACAAAGATTGTTGCACCTATGTTTGGATTGTTAATAAAAGATGTTGATTTTGTTTGGACTGAGCAATGTCAAAATGCCTTTGAAACCTTGAAAGCTAAGTTGTATGTGGCACTAGTTCTTAGAGGGCCCAATTGGAATCTCCCATTTCATATATCCATTGATGCTTCTGACACCACAATAGGAGGGGTATTGGAGAAGAAAGAGGACCAACAATCCTATGCCATTTATTTTGTGAGCAAGAACTTGTCCCCTGCCGAGTTAAACTACACAGTTACTAAGAAGGAATTCTTGGTAGTTGTTTACGCTATTAACAAGTTTCGTCATTACATTACACGTTATGAAGTATTTGTACATACCGATCATTCCACCATTAGATTCCTCATGAATAAATCCATAACTAATGGTCGAGTGACTAGGTGGGTCCTGTTATTACAAGAATTTAATATCATTGTTCTTGACCGACCTGGAAAGGATAATGTAGTAGCTGATTTTATTTCCCGAATAAAGAATGAGGATGATGATATCCTTGTAGATGATAGTTTCCCAGATGAGCATATTTTTTCTCTCTCTGTCAATACCCCATGGTTTGTGGATATGGAAAACTATCTAGCTACTAGTAAGTTATCGTCTCATTTCTCACCTCATGAAAAGCGGAAAATTATTACACAAAGTGCTAATTACTCTTGGGTTGGTCATGACCTTTTTCGCATAGGTCCTGATTTGATTATTCGTAGATGTATCAGAGAGGATGAGGTACCTGAAATAATATGAAGTTATCATGATTGATGCAAGAGCATCTCCCGAGATAAGCGAGCCAGCGCAGAAGAAAAGGGGTAGTTGGGTACACGCCAACCCAATATTTTTGAATTTCCCTGTAGTTGACGCAACAGACATAAATAAGACCATTTAATAGAAGCGTTTGGTAGAATGTAATCAGACCTTGAGCTATACGCTCTCGTCTGAAATAGATAGAGGAATATATAGCAGTTAATGTAAGTAGGTAGGAATAAAACTCTAGATTAGAGAGTTTCAGAAGAAAGAGGGAAAACGGATATGGACACCCTCATTGTATGATTGTAACATTAGCAAGAGAGAACTAGTAGAGTTCAGGATAGATAGAGCATAGTAGAGAAGCAAAGAATTGTAGAAGAACCTCCATGTATAGATTTTGAGTTAATAGAAGAGATTGATTCAGATCCATGGTTGTTATGTCATTCTCTGTGTATGTGTGTTGAATGCTATGTTCAGGAGTATTTACTCTCTATTTTTCATTTGTTGTTATGCTGTGTATGATTATATGTGTTGAGATTTGAATCTGAGAGGAAGTGAGAAGAGTTACAATCATTTCTCTATCTGAGTAAGGATTCCTGCAAATAGTGTAGTTGAAGTCGGCCGCAGGGAGTGCGTCGACAACAGACTCAGATAGTCTAACCGTTGTTCTCATTTTTCTCAACAAAGTGCACTTGGGATTAGGATTTGTGCAAGGAGTGCGCAGACCAAGTTGAGACTCAGAGTTGCGATTCTGAGGCAAGAGATCTAAGACTGCTGCTGCAGGAAGTGTGCAGAGTCGGAAAGATTCAACACTTGGAAGGTTGTTGAATGTTGAGTGCAAGGAGTGCGTGCAAGTTCCTCTGAAGAAGCAGAGTGGAAAAGCTCAGGAGGTGTAGCACCTTCATGATATCATCATCGAAGACTGCACAGGAGGTTTTCGTGCCAAGAAGTCCTTAGGAAGGGAGGAGAGGAATCGACGGTCAGGATTCGTAGAGGAGATTGACAAAATCCCGTCAGCCATTAGATCTCTAAAAGTTGCGCAGGGTTTAAGTCCCGGCGAGCAGAGGAGGAGTCCCGGAGGAGTTATCGGGATATCAAAGTCATCGGGGTTTCACTGAACAAGAGAATAGAGACCTTGTAGTTCTAGAAATCCTGAGAAAGGATCTCAGCCATTGATCCTGGCAGGACACGCGTTAGACATCCGGAGAAGAGTCGGAGTTCATCTCATCGGAGAATCGGGGTTTCCGAGGACATAGAACTCTCGCATGTTGGAATCGCGATCCGCAATTTCCCGACGGGAGTTTTGAACCATCCATCGGCAAGGATGCGTGGCAGGAGATCCTGACGAGTCGGTGTTTGGAGGCATCAGAGTTTTCACAGGCAATGAAATTACGCAATAGGAAATCGCGATCCACGATTTCTCGATGGGAGTTCAGAACCGTCCATCAGCAGGGACATGTGGCAAGAGATCCCGAAGAGTCGTGAATCGGAGAATCGGGGTTTCCGGAGACAAGAGACTCGTGCATGTTGGAATCGTGATCCGCAATATCCCGACGAGGAAGAAGGTGCAAACGTGCGACCAACTATCAGCACGATAGGACGGAGGAAGGCATTGTAGTGGGAGACAGGTGTCAGCCCGACAGAGAATCGGTGTTCGAGAAATCGGGAAACCCGAGGGTAAGTGGTTTGTGACATTAGAAATCCCGTAACCCCGACAGGATTAGACCATGGTCACGAACTAGCAGTCATATGAGTTGGGAGCTATAGCCAGGAGGGCGAGTGAGGAAAAAGGTGCATCGTGATTCGGGGAAACGTGAGTCTTGGAGACATAAGTATCTCGACATTGCAAACCCCGAAATCCTGATGGGAGTTATAGTTGTGGTCGTATAGGGCCCGGTTGTGTGGACTAAGGGCTTAGCAAGGGGGCGAAGACGATGAAGGAGTGCATCGGGGTTTGGAGTTCGGAAATTCAAGCTGCCATAACATTTGGGTGGTCAAAACTCTGATAGTGGAAATCCCGATAGGAGAAGGGGAGCCCCTGCAGAGAGTTTTGTGGGTAAAATATTTCCCGATAGGGAAATAGAGAACAATTTGAGTTCTTGGGCCAGGAAGGAAATAGAAGGTCCTGTGAGAGCAGACGTGCCCTGGGTGGCGCGTTTGCATCAATGATGGACCATGTGGTGTCCGTTTTTCTGACAAACACATAACATATAGGGTTCTACATTCGGGTTACTATTGGCCTATCATTTTCAAAGATGCTTCCAAGTATGTGAGAAGTTGTGATAGTTGCCAAAGGATAGGAAGATTTACGTCAGTAGACAAAATTCCTTTGCATGCCCAAGTTATGATAGAACCCTTTGAAAAATGGGCCCTCGACTTTGTAGGAACAATTTCACCCATGTTCTAGAGGAAGAACTATATTTTGGTTTGTACAGACTATGTCACCAAATGGGTAGAGGCAAAAGCCCTATTCAGGGCTATAGAGAAGTCTATTGTCGAATTCATCTATGAAGACATCTTTACCCACCTCGGTGTCCCTCATGAAATTGTTACGGACAAAGGAACTCAATTAAATTCCAAGCTAATGAGAGAGCTAACAGATAAATATGGGATTAAACAACGTAAATATTCTTAGGGTAGTTAGTTGTTTACTTGCTTTAGTAGGTTACTTTCTTACTTGTCTATTCTTGCTTTGATAGTATAGTTGTTTATTTACTTGCTTTCACAGGATAGTTGCTCATTTAATTTAGGTATATTAGTTAAAGTAGTTTGTTTTTGCTATTTTCTTATTGTTATGCTTAAATAGTTGCTTTTTCTTATTGATGAACTAGTTTTCTTCAAGTAGGGTTTTCACTTGTTTTCCTAGAACTATCCATCGATCCTTGGTCCAAAAGTAGTTAATTTACATAGTTTCAAGTTGCTTAGTAGGGTTTGATCATTAGATAGCTTTGCTTGAATATATTATCCCTTAGACAACAACTTCCTTAGTTAGACTATACTACTACCATCCCTTCTACCTTTGACATATATTTTTCTACAACTCTAAGTTTACTTACCTCGGGTTGACAATTTAATTAAGGGTTTTTAGTGCATATGCAACACCCATCAAAGACTCCCTAGGAAAAAGAGGAAGACCACCTTTCCAATGTTGGGGATGCAGTGAAGATCACATGTACAAGGATTTCCCATGCAGAAAGGACAGAGTGAAGACTGTGCACAACTTCCAAGAGTCTACAACAGTCGAAGATATGGGAAGAATCTATGCAGCGTTAGATGATCAACAAGTAGAGTACCTGTCCAATATGATCGAGGTGAAAGGTAAGATCAGAAATCAGCTTGTTTCTATTTTGATTGATTCAAGAGAAAGGCATTGTTACATTGATACTAAAATAGTGGATATATTACATTTGGAGAAAAGTAAGCTTGGAAAATCAAGTTTGGTTTAGCTAGCCACTAGATCCAAAAGGAGAATCCATGATATGGTCAGAGGATGGTCCTTAAGTCTTAATGGTGTGAATACAAATGATGACCTAAATATCATATCATTGGGGTCTTATGATATTCTAATTGGAATGGATTGGTTGGACAAGCATCATGTTGTCCTGGATTGTCATAGCAAGACATTTACATGTCTTGATGGAGATGGAACACTGTGAAAGGAGTTCCAAGACCCATCTCTATAAGGGAGATTTCATCCTTACAGTTGAAGAGATGTTTTAGAAAAGGATGTCAATTGTATGCAGCTCATGTGGAAGAGACAAAAAATGCAAAGGGGCCAAGCCTTGAAGATTTCTTGGTACTACAGGAATTTGAAGATGTATTCCAAGAAATACCAGGGTTGCCACCAAGAAGGGAGATAGATTTCTCAATTGATTTAGTGCCAGAAGTTTCCCCGGTGTCAAAAACACCTTACAGAATGAGCACACCATAGTTAAAATAATTACAAATGTAGTTGGAGGAATTTTTGAAGAAAGGGTACATATGTCCAAGTGTTTCACCTTGGGGAGCACCAGTAATTTTTGTCAAAAATAAGGATGGAACCTTGAGACTGTGTATTGACTTTCAACAACATAACATGTATACCATAAAGAACAAGTATCCTCTACCCAAAATTGATGACCACTTTGATTAGCTAAGAGGAGCAAAGATATTTTCAAAGATTGACTTGAGATCAGGATACCATCAGGTAAGGATCAAGGAAGAAGACATTCATAAGACAACTTTTGGACTAGGTATGGGAATTATGAATTGTAGTGGTGCCATTTGGACTGACCAATGCACTAGTTGTCTTTATGTGCTTAATGAATGGCATATTCAAAAATTATTTGGATAAGTTTGTCATAGTGTTCTTGGATGACATACTTATCTATTCTAAGTCTAAAGAGGAGCATGCACATCACTTAAGACTAGTATTGCAAGTACCGAGAGAACATCGGTTGTATGCCAAGCTGAGTAAGTGTTATTTTTATCAAAAGCAGATCCATTACTTGGGACATATTATTTCAGAGCAGGGCATAACAGTAGATCCAAAGAATATTGAATCCATTAGAGGATGGCCAACATCCAGAAATGTGTTAGAAGTCAGATCTTTTATGGGATTAGTTGGTTACTATAAAATGTTCATAGTAGGGTTCTCTAAGATTGCTCATCCCATCACTTATTTGCAAAAGAATGGAACTAAATTTGAATGGACACTTAAGTATGAAGAGAATTTTAATCTGTTGAAGGAATTACTTACTAGTGCACCTATGTTAAAGATTGCTGACCCAAATGAAAGTTTTGTGGTATGTACAAATGCATGTAAGGAAGGACTTGGGGGAGTCCTCATGCAAAATGGACATGTCATTGGTTATGAGTCCAAAAGCTTAAGAAGCATGAGAGGAACTATGCCACACATGACTTGGAGCTTGCTGCCATTGTCCATGCCTTGAGGATGTTGAGGCATTATCTCATGGGGAAGAGATTTGAATTAAGGACATACCAGATTGGCCTGAAGTATATTTTTGAACACCCAACCTTGAATGCCAGACAAACAAGATGGCTGGAATTTTTAAGTGAATATGACCTCGATATCAAAAATATCAAAGGAAAAGAGAATAAAGTTGTCGATGCACTTAGTAGAAGAGTGCATCTCATGCATGCTACTACTTTCAATATGCATCAGTCAGACTTGAAGAGCAGAATTTTAAATGATCTTGTTATAGATCAACATTACCTAGAGGTAAAGGAAAGCTTACAACAAAGAGATGTACAACAAAAAATAAAGGAGTATGAGATAAAGGAAGATGGATTACTCATGCATAAGGATAGAATCTATGTTCTTAGTTCCAGAGAACTGAGGAATTTGGTATTGAAGGAAATGCATGATGTTTCTTATGCTAGACATCCTGGTTACCAGAAAATGATTACAGCAGTAACAAGCTAGTTCTTTTGGCTGGGAATGAAAAAGGATGTTGTTGATTACATCGCTCGATGTATGGAATGTTAGAAGGTGAAAGATGAACATAGGAAACCAACAAGGTTGCTACAGTCTTTACCCATTCCAGAGAAGAAATGGGAAGTGATCGCCATGGATTTCATCACAAGATTATTCAGAACTAATAAGAAACATAATTCCATCATGGTGGTGGTTGAAAAATTAACAAAGACTACTCATTTTGTTCTTGTAAAGACAACACACACAACGACTAATATTGTAGAAATTTACTTGAGAGAGATTGCTAGGTTGCATGGGATACCTAGGATAATTGCCTCAGACAGATATACAAAGTTTACCTCCAATTTCTAGAGGGGATTGTTTAAATGATTTGGTACAAATATAAACTTTAGCACAACATACCATCCCCAATCAGATGGGAAAATAGATAGGGTCAACCGAATAATTGAAGATATGCTACGAATGTATGTGATAGATAAGCCATCTAAGTGGGAAGATTACTTACACTTGGTTGAGTTTGCATATAATAATGGGTATCAAGATTCTTTGAGAATGAGCCCATTTGAAGCCTTGTATGGTAGGAAATGCAATAATCCAGTGAGCTAGGACAACCCAACAGACAAAGTGGTACATGGGCCATAGTTGCTCAAGGATATGGAAGACCAGATGGTTAAGATCAAGCAGAATTTAAAGACAACTCAGGATAGACAGAGAGTTTATGTAGATAAGAACATGACAGCTAGATAATTTAAAGTAGGGGTGCATGTGCTTCTGAAAGTGAATTCCAAGAAAATTTCTTTGAAATTGGGTAATTGTACAAAGACGGCAGCCATATTCTATGGTCCATTTGAAATATTGGACAGAATAAGGCCAGTTGCATACATGCTTGCATTGCCTACTTCCATGAATGTGCATAATGTATTTCATGTCTATTTACTAAAGTAATATGTACATGATCTTAACCATGTTATTGATTGGCATCTGATTCAGGTAGAGACAAAGGGAGACTTTCAGGTTCACCCAACGCGGGTATTGGACAAAAAGGTCAAAATGCTCCGGAATCGAGTTATAGAGATGGTAAAAGTTCAGTGGACCTGCTACAACCCTGAAGATGCTACCTGGGAGCATGAAGATTCCATGCGGGCAAAGTACCCGCAACTTTTTGAATAAATTTTTATATTTTGATCTCTATTTTGTATATGCACCATAGTGCCAAAATAAGGGGGAGGGGATGGAACACCCTGGGTTTCGAAACCCCATTTTAAAAAATGTATTGTTACATTAATGAGAGGCCATAATTCCCAAACAATTATTAAAAGGCCAGTGTGCCCAATAAATGTAATTTTTTGATCATTATTAATAATACATACATCATTGGCTACTAGATGGACAAGGACTAGAGTTATAGGGGGATATGATTCCACAAGAGAGGGGGCTTGAGGGGATAAATGTTTATTTTCTATTTTAATTACCCTTTGGTCTAAGGGGGTGGATCAGTTACATGGGATTCTTGGGGAAGGCCAGGAGGTTCTCGATTCCCCCTAAATTACTTAAACTGACCTCTGGTCTGATGGGGGGTTTAGTTGATAGCTCGTCGCTCATTTTTTATCGTTCATTCCTTCATTCACTTACTCACTCGTTCATTCATTCCATTCTTACCTATCACTCATTCATCCATTCTCATCCGCATCTTGGATTAGGAAAGGGAACCAAACTATCGAAGATTAGCCACAGTATTGTTGGTTGTAGTGTTCGTTGGTGTGATCCAGCCATGACTTGAGGCCTGGATGTCTGATATGCGTTGGCTTGTGTCCATCGTTGTTCACAGCTGCGAGTCTTGAGAGTTCCAGCATTGATATTCTGTACCAATTGCGCTAGAGATCAAAATAAGGAGAAGGACTGCCTGAGGGATTGCGTGGAAGAGAAGGGTGGAGGTCCATTCTCTTGGGTGGTACAAGCTGGGTAGAAGAGAGTTGGGTGCTTGGATTGTTGTGAGTGCTGGAAATCCTATGAGATCTTGAGTGTTGACTGGTTTGGGAAGCCAAGTAACACTCTGGAACTGTCCTTGTGGATTCATAGTGTTGGCTTGGGGGTGGCACTGTTGTTGGGATTTGGAACAGTAGCGTCTATGGTTGGGTGGAACGTCCTTGGTCTGCAGCCAGTTGGTGTCTTATGTTATAAAGATAAGTGCTCTCTATTATGGTATTATCTACCTGCATATGAATGTACTTTGATGTGTATTTAATTATCGTTTAATTGAATCTTTAGAATATGCATGCTTGTTGGTTATTGATGTGCATGTCATTAAATCCTTTTATTTTATGCATCCTTATTAATTTAAAAGGGTATCGGTAAAAGAAAGAAGTCCAAGGTTGGGCTTGAAGGTGGCATAACCCAGCCTGTGAGTGACTGGGTACGTTACATGTCCAAAAAATGGGTCAATAGTAACAAATCCAGATTATGTTCGTAGCTAGGAATGCCCAACTGGTTTTATGGCTTAAGTTGCAGTGCTGGTGTAATGTTGGCTGCCCAACTAGCACCTTGTTCTACATTGTATTTTGAAATACAGATTCTTTTTTTACTCACTGCCCAGTATGTGTATTCATCATACTGACAAATCTTTTGTAAAAATGTGTTGTTTAATGCTAGTCATTATTGATTAAAATTTTCCCTATCACTTTAATGAGAGTATGTTTTGTGCTGCTTAATGATTGTATTTCCTCCTTAATTTTGTGACTGCAAAGCATGAAATTAAGGGCTCTTTTCGTGAAAATCGTTGGGCAAACTCTATCGACAATATTCCCTTGTCAGGATCAATGTTTATCGTTTTGTCCTCCCTAATATTATGTATAGGAAGAAGGTATCAGGATTATGTTTTGTTTGAAGGTTCAAAAACTTAAGTATAATTCATTTCCCTAGATCCAAACTTCAATTTAAAAACAAATCTATGATATTGATTAAAATAAACCTCTTAATATATAATGAGGGTCTAGGTTAGACTAAACCTTGTTGAAAACTAAGACACACTAATTTTAAAGATTTTTTTTTTTTTAAACCTATCCCTCTCTAAACTCAACATATCATTTGATCATACCAATCTCGTATTGTGCCATGCTCTTCAATGATTCTCCTATACCTCAGCCCAACCTTTTCATTTTTTGCGAAATCATTACTTTTACCATGTCATTATCCTCAAATTCAGATCAAGGGTTCATGGAAGGCCATAAGGATTACAAGAGTCTCTCTATTTTGAACCCTCCTTTCCTCTGCTTTATGGGAGGTAATCAATATTTCAAGTGTTGAATGGCTTTAAGACATCCTCAACTCCTTTGGTTTTCATTTTTCATTAGGTATGTCAGTATGAATTCCTTCGTTACTTATGGGTTTGGTTTGTTGCGTCTACAATGATCTTACCTTTACAAAAATTACGTGTTCATTTTCTGGTCCACCTTAGTTGTTAGCCCTTCCAAAAAACTTATGGCCCCTGTAGTGATAATAGAGCCAAATGGGCTGCAAATGTTACTAAATTATGATGACATGACTGATAAGCTCTCCAAGGCTGGTTGGTTAGGGTTTATACAATCATTCAAGGGATTTAACATCGAAGTGGCCAGAGCATTTGCCAAATTTTTTTATGGTACTAAGGTTTGGGATGTTCAGTTGTAGGTTGATGAGGAATTTATTGTTCGGACCACAGGTCTTCCTCAGTTAGAGGATAAGTGGTTCAAAAACATGAAAGTGAGAAATATCCCATGGCAGTCTCTATTGGCATCAAAATGTTTGTGATACCACATTAAGTGTATGCCAATAGAACTCTTTCATAGCATATGGCATAGTCTCCTATTGATAATTAAATAAATTGTTACCTATGAAGGACGCCACGACCTTGTTTTCTATTTCCACATTCGATTGTTCATGACCTTTCAGGGGTTTCATTTAAACCTACCCTTTTATCTACATAGGAGTATTCAAAAAATGTCTAAATTTTACCAACGGTCGAGCCAAAACCTTGAGACCAGTCTATTTCATCATGGTCTCATTCGTACCTTAGTTGAATATAATCCTACTAGAATAGAGGACAACTAGGAAAACTTTCTGCTAAGAAAACAATTCTTACCCCAGCATAATAACCCTATCATCGATTTAACTTAGGCCGCTGAGGAATCCAATTCTCCTAAGACTCTACCTCAGGAGGTTCATATTGAGATCTGAATCCATGAAGACCCCATTATGTCTCTCGATGGCCAATAAGACGTAATTCCTATAGCACGGGTGACACAAAAAAGAAAAGGGTTTGTTCCCAGGCGGTCTCTAGAAGCAGTCCTCAGTCGATTGAAGAACTAGCCGTTGGGTTATGTTGATCAGCAGACACAACCCATGTGTCCAAAGGTTGATGAGAAACCCAAGGAACAGAGTAAACGAACTAGACAATTCCAGGATATTTGTGAGATCAATTTTAAGAATAAAAGGGTGGGTCTCATTTTGTCCAGAATGATTAGAAATAAACAAAAACAAAGGGAGAGACCAATTCAAATGATAACATTAAAAGATAAATATTCTTTTGAAAACAAAAGTGAATATTGTGAAGAAGGTAGTCATATTTAATATGAATTTGTTTCAAATCTACCTCCCTTCCTTCAAAATTGTGAAGGGTTCCCAGGCATTTAGGTTGATTTAAAAGAAAAACTTGTTCAAGAAAAACTCCCGAAAAAATATCGACAATAGGCGATCCCATGTTTGGAACTTGGGTGCTTCCATTACTGCCTAGCATGGGCTCAAAGGTATTACGCAGATGTCCCATATTTACAAATGCACCTCAACTAGGTAATGAGACAAAATAGGGAACTTGAAAGGGATAACTGGAAATTGAAAAATGAAACACAACAAAGCATGTCTCAAGCAAGTAAAAAGCCCAGAAATTCTAGAGATATTGTCATTAAGTAATCAACGAATGTCAATATTACTATTGGATCATAAATGCACACATCTTCAGTTTCAAATGCTTAATTTGGGTAACAATATTTATGGCTTCATTTATGTTGAATTTGTTTTCTTTTAGCACTAGTTGGTTTTTTATTATGATTGTTTTTAGACCAGCTACAGAATCATAGACTATGTAGCTAGTCTTAATTAAGTTAGATATGATTTCCAATTAAATTTTATTTTTATTTTAGGTCTCTAAATAAACAAAAGAATGCCATCTACATTTCCTGGCTATTGGAGATCGTGGAGTGTTTTTTTTTGAATTAGTAATAAAACCTATTTCAAAATAGTGGGTGATATATTTTTGGTTGCCATAATGAACTTTGTACAAGTTGTTACAAACATTGTTATTAGATTAGGATTTCATATTCCAACCTCTCTATTTTTAAAAGATTTACCTCTATCATGTGGATATGAGAGTCAATCACCATTTTGTTTAAATACTCGTTTTGTTTTGAAGTCAAGACATGGTGAAATTCTAGGACAATGGATCAATGCTTATTTTGAAGGCTTTTTCCCTGTGAGTCTAATTGTTTTGCTTTCATCATAATATATGTCACTATAGTTCATATTCTTCTTGTGATTAATCATTGATTGATTAAAATTCAGTTTTAGTCGATTTTTGACAATGCATTGTTAATTGCTATCATTTATGTTTATGTTAATTATGTTCCATTTTTAATAATTCATTGTACTTAAGGTCCTTGTGATTGTATCATTTTGATGCAAGTCTTAAATTATAATGATTTTATTTGTATACTTTGAACTTGAAATGAATTAATTGTTCAATTGAAATTCTTTTCTTATTGTCAAATGGCTTATTATATCTTCACAAAGGATCATATTAAACAATTACTCTTTCTGCATCATAAACAAGATTTTAATTGACAGTTGAAGTGACTTTCTTCGGGCACTTTCATAATCTTGGTATTTCACAACCTTCTGCCATAGATTTCTCTTAACAAACAGGTTGTTGGAGCAGATTTATACAAGAAGGCACAATACAAAGTTCTCTTTAAATATTGGCCAGTAATAGGTTAGTGAGTTTCTTTCTTTTGTTTTAGTTTTTTTTTTTGAATGTAGATGAACATTTAAGCTTAAAAGATTTGTTCATTTAAGTTAAAACATTATCATTTACATTCATTTATTTATTTTCTTTTAGTTAGTATTTTAAAATTAGATTTCTAGTATGTTCTAGGTTAGTTTCCAATCTATTTTAATTTTTCTTGAAATTTAGTTCCATTTGTATCAACTTTTGTTTTACAAGGTTTCCCGCAAACCTTGTACCTGTTTATTTGTATATTTTGTATATAAAAAGTGTGAATAGTAAATGTATAAAGTAGGTATTTGTTAATGAATAGTTAGTTATTTTTCTTTCGTATCTTCTATTAGATCTCTTTATCGGCTAACAGAGTCAACCTGTCACGGTGAGTTACCTCAAACGGCTTAGGTTAACTTTGAAAACCTCGGGCCAAACTCTCCCTTCTAGTTGACAAGCATTCACTTATGCCTGTCAACATGTAACAAGCCACACTTGAACACAAACACATGTAAAATAATGAAAACCCACAAAGTTAAGTCCTCTTTAAATTCAAAATATGCTAAACAATTATTAATTTTAACTATACAGTTAATTAAATATTCATTTTATTTTATAATGATACATACAATAAATGAAATCAAGTTTAACTTTAATTTTATTGAGTATAACTGTTTTTTAAAGTAATGATAAAAGAACTATAGTGATAAAAAGTATTAAACAATTATCAATTTTAACGATAATGTTAATTAAATATTCATTTTATTTTATAAGTAATGATAAAAGAAATGTAATGATACATACGATAAATGAGATCAAGTTTAATCTTAACTTTATTAAGTATAATTATTTTTTAAAATAATAATAAATGATTAAATTTTTATTTTTTTAAATAATGATAAAATAATTATAGTGATAAAAAGTACTAAACAATTATTAAATTTAACTATAAATTTAATTAAATATTCAAAAGAATTATAGTGATAAAAAGTACTAAACAATTATTAATTTTAACTGTAAAGTTAATTAAATATTCATTTTACTTTTATAAGTAATGATAAAAACAAAATGTAATGATGAAGAAAAATGATACATACAACAAATTGAGAACAAGTTTAATCTTAACTTTATTAAGTATAATTATTTTTTCAAGTAATAATAAATAACTAAAGATTATTATTATTTTAAATAATGATAAAAAAAATTCCAATTAAATTCAAGTAATATCCAAGTGAAAACTTTATAAGTATTTATATTAATTAAATTTGGTCTCTATAGATCTAACTACCATCATTATCATATTAATAATTAATATCATAATACACACTTAAGTATATATAACGATTAAAATTATGAAAATAGTTATATTTATTTAGATTAGTCAAATAATTAGTATATTATTATTAAAAAATGTATCCAACACAAGATACAAGACCACAAGGACAAACTTTTCACCAATTCAAAAGTTATTGTAAGAGGTCATTATCAAAATAGTGAACCAACTTCAAATAAGATCATTTTAATTTCAATATCTTTAAGATTCCAATTAACAACATTAATATGTCAAATTCCACTAGGTTGATTGGTTTAGAAGGGTTTTGTTTGTAGGGTGACCCAAGGTCAAAACCTGTTGTAGTTGGGAAAGACACCCAAGAAATCTAGCTAACTATGGGTTGGTACATTAGAGGTGATTTTGATGGCTTAGATACGACATTTTCATTCCCCTGCTTAGGGGGTATGCCGAAATAAAATGAAGAAAGTTTTCATATTAATGTTTTTAATTAGAAGCCTAAAAATAATGCAATTAAAATAAGTTTATTTGGAACTCTCAAATAGTTGAAAAGTTTGTACATTTTGAAAAGAAAGAGAATAAATTCCTAAATTCTATAATTCTATAATTAAATATATGATTTTTAAGCTATGAATTTTATTAATTATGATTTCAATTTTTTTTTTTAAATGTAATAAAGATATATTTGATAATAGATTTTAGAAAAATATATTTGAGTCTCATATCTAAAATAAGTTATGTTTGGTTGAGTGTAAAATACATTAAGACAACTTCTATGGTATATATAACTCAACAAGATGCACATAAATCAACTCTGTAGTCTAATTGTTCTAAGTTTTGGTTATTTTTCAAGGATATATATTCAGCCAAAAATTGTTGAATCTGCATATTTAAGTGGTTAATTCTATATATTCGTAAAAAAAACAAAAATAAAAAAAATTAGACAACACCTAAATTAACAATAATCAACAATGTAAATACAATACATTTGGATCATTTTCATAATAATAAATTCAAAATAACCCTAAACTATAATAATAGTTTCAAATTAACCTAATTTTAATACAAATTTGTATAATAAAAATTAATGTTTTTAATATAATTTTCTTCCATCTAGGCTTTATACTATTGATTAAATGAAAAAAAAAATGTCCACTTTCTAAAAGTTTAAAATATATGTGCATGTGTGTTTAATTTTTAAGTGAGTTGCAATTTGTATATTATTATACTTATAATAAGTACATTTTAAAATTATAAGACTTATGCATCCTAATTTATTTTTTAGTTTTTCACTATTATCAATATCAATATTTTTGGATGTGTGTGGTGTTTAGAAGTGCACCCACACCTAAGGATGATGTGTAGTATTGTAGCAGTTTTAGCCATCACTTAAAATTATATTCCTATAAGAATAGTAACTATTATATACTGACTTCATATTGAATGGAGAAAAATGATTCATTAATCAAGGTGTTTTTTGAATTAAGGTTTAGAGTTCTTCAATTTTGTTGGGTTTTTAGGGTTTCCCAAGTTCTTAAATTAGCATGTGAATTCAATTAAAACACATTTCAAAAGTGTCCTATATTGAAACTTAGTATTAATTTAGAGGGTAATTTAACTTGAAAGAGAACTCAACTTTTAGAAAAAATATAGAATTATTCTAACACTTTTACATTAGATATTGCAATAAAAATGAACTCATTTTTTTGAAAAAATTATGGAATCTTTCTAACACTTTCACATTCGACATCTCTACAATATAAGGTACTACCAGTGTAGAACCATCTTAACCCAATATTTATCATGCACCTAGAAGGATCAAATCTGTCAAGCTGCAAACCTCGTTTTAGTGTGAAAATTTTGAGGAAAGGTTTTCACCTCTAGAGATTTGATCCATCTCAACCCATGATAAATCTAAGCTGATATATTAAAAAATAATGTTTTTAGACAATAATCTTTTTTTCTCATATCTCAAAATTTGTAAAATAACAATAATAACATATATTCTTACATGAATGGATTTAGTACCTATCAGATAAGTTTAAAAATATATCCATACTATAGTTACATTAAACAATCTCATAATCTTGTTTTCTTTAATTACATTAAACAATCTCATAATTTTGAAAATCCCTATACTCTTACATGAATGGATTTAAAATAATCTCATAATTTTGAAAATCCCTATACTCTTACATGAATGGATTTAAAATAATCTCATAATCTAATGTTAGAGGTATTAAAAATATATTCTCATATATTTAACGTCCAAACGATTAATCTCTGAGGTATTGAAAATATATTCGCATATATTGAACGTCCAGAATGATTGATTAATCTTGGAGGTATTAAAAACATATATTTAATTTCCAGAATCATTAACCTTGGAGGCCTTAAAAAAAATTGGAATCTGAGTGAAGATGCACAAACTGTGCATAATTAATACATAGGATTCACTAATAACTTGATCCATTGTTGTTGAAGGATATTTGGTTAATTCCTAACAGTTCAGAGTTGTATTAATTTTATTTTATTTTTAAAAATTTTAAAAATAGATAAAAAAAATTAATTAAACATAGTGTATTAAATTGTTTATGAGAATGATAATTATAATACAAATATAAAATTATTACACTGAAAGGTGTACACCTAATGATAATGGGTATAATTAATGATCTTTTAATCTTAAATTCTAATTTGATGGCTAAGAATTGAAGATGCGGCATATTCTTAGTCGTTCTCCAAAATCAATGCCTCAGATTTATTGTTCATAACTCCTTGCATTTATGAAGGCATTAGTTAACATGTTTACTTTTTTACATTTACTCAATCACATTATAAATTTACTGTAAAAATACATAATTGGCCACGTTTATATCATTAAAAAATACTCTGCACACTTTTCATTTTGATGGCACTCATTCATTTTTTATATCTGAAAGGTAGTTTGATGCCACGACCTGCATGGACGTTTAATATTCACATGTCATTATCCAGAACACACTCAAATTTAACTCGAGATTTTTACTAGGATAGGAATTTTACTAGGCTGAAAATTTTTAATTTGCAAAGAATGTTATCAGGAATTTCTACTGTGCAGGGAGTGTTATCAGTGGCCGATACCTTTCGGCGTTCTCCAGAGTGTATGAGTTGAGGAGGTAGAGGGAGCTGACTTCGAGGAACTTGCAGAGCCATGAGAGGCAGGGATTGGCCCTCGGTCGCTTGGAGGGTGTTGCAATGGACGAGGGGCTGAAAGGAAGGGGCTTGACCGAGGCGGAGGAGGATGAAGGAGTGAAAACGTATGGGTATGATGGGCATTGTCTGGCGCTCCACTGTGTTGTGGATGTTGTTGGTTTGTGAAGCGAGGGCGTGCGGGAATCTGATCTGAACGAAGCGGACTGCTTATGAGAATGATAATTATAATACAAGGATTTAAATTATAATAATTTCTTATATGTACTTAAATAAATTCTTTGGCGGTCTGAAATAACCAGAAACGATCTCAGTTCGAAAATCCCAATCTTGTACGGATTTTTAAAACAAAAAATCTCACATCTAGAGTGATGAAAAATGAAGAATTAAGGCCAGAGTTAGCTAGATCCGTTCTTCTTCAACTGTCTCAGCTCTAGATCTGATCACATCACTGGCGCGATGGCCGCAAAACTGATAAATCTGGAGCTTCTATATGGATCCATGGATAAGAGATTAGAAACCTGTCAACGGCATATAGGAAGAATTATTGCTTGAAACCTGTCAACGGCTCAAAACCTGTCAACAACCCAAAACCTATTCACCAAACCACTTTGTATCTTTACGCCCACCGATCAAACATTTTACACTTACACTCCACCGTTTTTCTCCACCCCTTTTTCGACTCCGTGACACCGGTTTTCTCCACCCCTTTTCGTCTCCTCTGATTTGATTTGATTTATTCATCGATGACGCTTCGTGCAGGCTTTGATTTGACTTATTCGTGCAAAGTCTTCGTTAGATGGTGGAGCCGAATCAGACAGCCATCTCCAAAACAATGTTCGGCATCACGATGAAAACGGGTTTGCTTGCCACTTTTGAACCGTTATTGCATTCAGCGTTAACCTCGGCTGCCCCGTTACATCTACCATCGGCCAAGGAATCCCCATTTGTCATATTTTCACTCTGCCTTGAACATCAACTGGTGGAACCTCTAAGATATATATATACTTATACTTAATGCACTAAGATAAGAGAGAGGAGCTATATAACCTAGGTGAGAGAATACATGTCTTATATAACCTAGGTGAGATAATACATGTCTTTGTGTGGAGGTGGAATGTGTCTTTGTATGTGTGCTAATATCTAAATACATCTATTTTGCTGGTGAAATGTGTCTTCGTGGTAATATTTAAAAAAATCTATCTTAACAACAATTAATATAAACTATAGTAGATATATAGTAAGAGTTATTATTCATAAATGATTATAGTTGGATCACTGAAAAAAGAAATACCTCAACTATATATAGAGAGTTGAAGGAAAAATCCAAAGCGTATTGGAAATGCATCTCCTCATTACATCTACTAAAAAATACTCCTTTACAACCTAAAATATCAACACTATCAAAGTGGTAAGAACCATGGAATACAAATTGAGACACATGCATAAATTATAGTTTGAGTAATCCATCAAGGGTTACGACTAGAGCATGTTGTGAGCCCAATGCCTTATTTTGTGTTGCTTCTTACTCCTTATGTGTTTTTTTCACATCTATTCTTGTGTGGAGGGTTTCATGGTAGCAAATGAATGATTAGTTCCATTGGCTATTCCCTCTGGAATTGGGACCTTATGTGCTATTCAATAGATTCTATCATCAATTTTTTCATTTCCTTTTCAATCTCATAACTATGATTTTGTACCTTTTTTTCATAGATCAATTTTTCTCTCATTAAATTAAATGAAAATTGGGTATTTGTCTCCATGAAATTAAATAAAGATTGGATATTTATTTGCTTCATTAAATCTTATATCAAATTGCAATATCTTTCAAATTTTTATTAAAAACAATAATTTGTAAAGCACTTTAGCATTCTCATTTGCCTGTTTAAAGATTATGCTAGTTATTTATGTTCTTTGAGCCATCATCCATCCTCTAGAATTGTTTTGAAGTTATAATATGTTTGCTAGCTTATTATGGTGTAAGTTTTAATATTAAAAATTACTTTGGCATTCTCCTTTGCCAGTTGAGAGAGTACGCTAGTTATTTATGTTCTTTGAACCATCATCATCCATCCTCTCGGCTTGTTTTGAATTTATAGTATGCTTGCTAGCTTATTATGGTGTAAATTTTAATATTAGAAATTACCATATCAGTGTCTTCATGGGCGCCTCTGAATTTTTTTTATTCTTGTAGTTTGAAGTGTGTTCTTTAATGGGCAATGTCAACTTTGTGCAGAATGATGCTGCACATATTGCCTTAGAAATAGCTGGAGAAATTGAAAACAGGGATAACACAAATGCTTCCCAGCTGGCTATTAAATTAAGGAAAGCACAAAGTAGCATGGCAGAGTTGGAGTGGTATAAAGAGGTCTGTGAGAAGGCAGACAAAGGATATTATGATTCCTTTAAAGAAAATGACAAGAGGGATATCAATGCTAAGTTGCGAAGGGAAAAGCTCGCCGGGTTTTGGAATGAAATCATTGAAATGTGGCAGCAACACGAGTTGCCTAGTGATTTCCAATCCCGAAAGAAGTGGATATATGCTGGCAATACATATAGCAGACTTGTAGAGCCTCTGGATATTGCATTTGATTATCGCACCTCTCAGGGCAATGGAAACTATCTTTCCGATGAAAGACCCACTCGTCATAAAATTCTTCAGGAATGGTTTGAAGAGAATGAAAAAACTCGCAGTTCAGAAGGTCAGAGAGGTCGCACAAAACTAGCATCCCTCTGTCAGGATTCATGCTTTTGGGCATATGTAGAAGAGGCTTTGAAAGATCTCAACGAAGGCCTACACCAAAAGCTTGAAAAGTTTGAAAACTATGTGACCAAGATGATCCAGGACCGCAGCATTTCTTCAGATGTTTTCTTGGAAGAAAGCAGCTTCGTTATGTGGTGGCAAAAATACAAACAAATTCAATCGCCTGAATGGAAATTAAACTCTCTATTGTATAAGATAATGGAAAGTGAAAGCTGGAAGGATTGAATTCACAAGGCTATCTATCTGTATGTTCATGAAAAAGCTTCTTCCTCCATTAGGTTCGTTGGTTCTGAGAGACAATTTTTTTTCATCTGTTTCAATAGCAGGATTGCTATAATGTAATATTATGATGGTAAAGGTAGAAATGGATGTTTGGTTAATCCTTCCAAGTGGGGATGTATTGAAACCTTCATGCACTCTGATGGCGTAGGAGAAATGAAAATTCTCCCTTTGTAATACATGTGGCAGCTTGATATTTTATAGATGTGTCTAACACGGGATTTTAAGAAAGGAGACATATATGTACAAAAACAGTGGATGACAGCTTGATGTTTTATAGATATGTTTAACCTAAGGATTTAAAAAAAAAATTGTGACTGTGGATGTCCTTTGACAGTTAAAAAAAAATCTGACTGTAGATGTCCTTGAAAAGACATATAGTTACAACAGTGGATGTCAATTTTTCATTTTGAGTTATTATTTTGAAATCTCCAGTACTGAGAGTTGAGAGTTACACTGGTTGGTTAGCAAAGAGAGTTATTTTTTAAATCTCCAGTATTGAGAGTTACACTAGTTAGCAAAGAGCTGATGGGTAACTATTACATAAATAGTTATTTTAATGTGAGATTTATAAAATGGTTTACTTTCGAATATTATTCAAAAAATAATAAATATTGGAATTTTTAATTAATTTTTTAAATTTTTTGAGATATAATAAATTCAAGATAAAGATGATATAAATTAGTTTGATAAATAATAAATAGTTTTTTATTTAATAAATATTTTAGTTAGTGTTTTGTTTTTTAATTTTATTTAGTGTTGTAGATTATGTGTTATCCGATATCCCACTTTCTAATCAAATAACAATTTTTGACCTTTTAAATGACCATGAGCCTGACTCTCATCATAAACCTTTAACCCTAACTCTAAAATTTTCCATGCATAGGAGCACCATTGAAGAGAATTCTGATAATCAAAGGAATTTGAGCTTTGACAAAAGTAAAGTTGACATTTTCTTAAAGGATTTAAATAGTAAATTAAAACCCCTAACTTATAAGGACAACATTGAAGAACTCTATCATAATTTTACAACTACCCTTTCCACTTCCATTAACAAGTTCTCTTTCGAGGTTCCATTTTTATTAACAAGTTCTCTTTCTAGGTTTCCCATAAAAAGAATAATAATAGAACAACTCAACCCTTTGCATGATAAAGAATGTAAAATTGCTAGAAAGCCATTAGGGATGCTTCCTAATGAGCCCTTAAAACTTAGTAAGATCAATATGTACAAAGCCCTATTAAAAGGAAAAAAGATACTATATCAATAAAAGGAAAGAGTAACTTTCACAACCATATAAGTTGATCCTAAAAAGTTATGGAGACAAATTATAAAACACAATACTAAAGGAGGCCAATAGGTTTCCCTTAACGGACTGGAATTCTACCTTAAAAGTCTCTACGAGCTCTAATGCCATGCACCCCATTCCTATTGTCCCTACAAAGGAATAAGTTTTTCTTTAGATGACATAGAGTTCGTTGCTGCCCACAAATGGGAAAGCATGGGACATTGAAGGATACTAAGCTGAAATTTTAAAATCGAGGGCCAATCCTTATCCCTCACATACATAAGCTCTTTAATTTAAAGGGCCAAGGGTATTTTCCTAAACCCTGACGCAAACCCTATTGTTCCTATTTCTAAAATGGGGATAAAAACATTCCCAATTATAGGACCATTATGATTAGCCCGATTTTAGCCAAGCTTTATGGGAGTTATTTTCAAAAGAAGATTAAGATTTGACTAGAAAGTTACAGTAAAAGAGATAAATGCCACGCTGGGTTTAGGGGATATCATTCAAGTGTGGACCATCTTGTTACCTTTAAGATCATTGCAGAGGAGTTCCAGAATACTAAAACCAATCTTTTTGTTGTTTTGTCGACTTTAGAAAAGCTTTAGAAATGGTTCCTAGAAAACCTTTGGAATAGGTTGAAGAGATAAAAGTGCCCCTCGAAAGTTGAGGGTCATACAATAAGGATGTATGAGAACGCTATTAAGCAGTCAAAACACTATGGGCTGGTCAAAAGAGATTAACTACACATCGGGAGTCAAACAAGGTTGTCCCTTGTCCCCTACCCTTTTGGCATATATATTGATAAATTAGAAGAATGTTTGAAAAAAAACAGGCCGGCCCTACATTCACTGGTATAGTCATGAATCTCTTCTTTATGCCGATGATATCATTCTTATGGCAAGGAGTCCCCATGATCTTGAAAACCAACCAAGAAACCTCTCAAGGAATTTTGCTCCATTATGGGTATGATCATAACATCATAAGTCTAAGGTCAAGGATTATTAAATCCAATAAGATCCCCTTATGATACCTTGGTATATGACAAAAAAAACTTCTGAGAGGAAGTGGGACTCGCTAATAAATATCTTGGAATTGATATTCACCACAAGTTTAATTGGAATTATAGCATTGAGAAGACTGATAGGGGATGGAAAGCTTATTATGGGTTTGAAACAATTGTAAATCACCAACTTTGGAGCTGGGATAAGAAGAAACCTCTTTGAGACTCTTTGTTACACCTCATATTCTTTATGGATGTGAAGTCCTGGGTTGTAGTATTCTCGTGAATTTTGCAGAAAGATAGAGCAAATACAAAAAGAATTTATAACCTATAATCTCTAAAATTAAAGGAAATATGCCCAATCCCATCCTCCTCGCTGGGAGAAATAAGTCTCTCCCCCATTGAGAGCATACACTAGATACCCAATGTATAAGAACAAGCAAACAACATGGAAGACAAGAGGCTACCTAAAATTGCTTCCAATCAAGTCATAAACTGGCCCATCTAATCTAAGTTTAGGATGGCATAAAGACAGTCCTGTCTTGGCTAAATCCATTGGGGAATCATGGAAGAAACCATTTTATCAGTATCATTAAAAAACGCCAAATCAAAATTTAAGGAAAAAATTGTGGTGTGATAAGAGTTAGAGGAAAAGAAAATTAAAGCATTATAAAGTACGTAATCAACCCTAATCTAGAAGATCAAAATTATCTATTTGTTTTGCCAAGTGTAAGAAAAATAAGCATTGCTAAGATATAAACAAATTATCACGAGCTCCATAAAGAAATAGAGTGTTGGACAATTCCCAAAGCACCATGGCATGAAAGAATATCTCACCTTTGTGACACCAAGAAGGCTGAAGATGAAAACACTTTCTTAGATTGTCCAAAATTTATACCCATATTAGATCTCATTTTCAAAATATTGATCACACCACCAACCTTCCTAACCTCTTAACTCAACAAAGTATGGTGGATCTTTGAAAGCTTCTCTTAATGCTTTCTCGAAAGCACATAAACAAAATCCCAAAGAATCACAAGTAATCACTTACCCTCCTTAAGGGCCGGAGACCAATTAGATTTTAGTGGACTTAATCATCATCATCATTTTGAAAGAAAATATGAATTTAAATTTGTTTGTCCCAATAAGATAAATAGTCTTTTATTATTTTTACTATATATATATTAAAAATTTCTTTATATTTTATTAAAAATAACTTTGATTTAAAATATAATAATCATTTTTATTTTTTATTTTATTTTCATATCTTTCATTTTTTCAAGCTTCTCCCCATTATAATGATGTTAGTGTATTTTTATTTATACTTTAATGAAAGATCTCATCGATCACTTTTACAAAGATAAAAATTATTATTCTTTGTTTAAACTAAACTAATAAAAAAATTTTATAAAGATAAAATTATTGTTATTTCCTTTGTTTAAATTAAATTAATAAAAAAATAATTCTACTTCTTTAGATAATTATAAATTTTATTATTATTATTTTTAAATAATTAAATTCAATTAAAATAAATTCCCCTAATTCTTCATATTATTTAACATTTAAAATTAATAATATAATATTATTTTAATAAATCATTATGTTAAAATTCACTTTTAAACTTTTATCATAGTTTGAATTTCCACCTTAAAATTATAATATCATTAATCTTAGACACCCAAAAACTTATCATAGATTGAAATATCTTAAATGTTTGTAGTTTCATTTTCAAGTTGGTATTGTTTTAATAAATATGTTTTTAACTAAATCATCTTTGTCATTTTGACTTTGAGAATTCCATAAACACTTCTAGTATTTTAGTATTTAGAATTTTCTTTCATGATTTGATTTTACCTAATTTATTTTTATTTTTAAAAATAAAAGTTTATTTATTTTTCTTAGTATTTTTATTATTAAAAATTATCTTAATTGAAATTAAATTCAAAATATTTTACAAATCATTTTTTGTTGAATTAATTAATGATTTTGTACATCATTTTATGACCTATAAAGAATAATTATCTAACAACTTACAATACCTGAAGTTTGATATTATTGAGGTTGATTCACTTCATGTTGATCTTAATGTGAAAAATAACACTAAGCTTATTACGGTGAAGAATACTAAAAAGAAGAGGAGAAAGTAAGATGAAGGCCACCTTCATTCATCTTAATCAACAACTTGTAAAATTTTCTAAATTGTTCAGTTTAGATTCAATTTGGTTCACATAATCTCTTGTGCATATTGTTGAATCCAAAATTCAAAAATAAGAAATTTAGAATTATTTTTTTGGAGAGAAGGATTGATAACGTGGAAGCCACTTTTAAATACTATGAATTTATAGGGATTTACATTTGATAAATCTCCATTGATTATTCAATGCATGTCATCTTTGGTTCCTAAAACCACTATTATTATTTTTATACATTTCCCTATAATTGAAAAGGCTTGGTTTATGCATCCCATCTCAGTGGTATCAAAGATATCATTTGAGAAGGAAAATGCTATTATGAAAATTTGGTTTGTTGCTTCAATGCTTAAGAGAGATTGGATAAATTAATTGTTACTTTTGATAAAAATTTAAGAAACGTTTTTTTAATTGAAGAGCCTTTCATAATAAATGAAGTTCGATAACATGTTAATTTTTTTATGACAACACTAATGAGTGTGAGTGAAAGACTACAATTTGTTCTCCTATATTAATTTGTTTGAAGGTTGCCACTCTTGAAAAAGGATTCAATTCATTCATTTCCCAATTGGACTATGAATGTCTTATCCTTATGTTGACATCAAAGGTTAAGTTTATTTAGTTTGGTTTCATTCATGTTTCCAGTTGGTGCTTAAGGAAAATATGTTGAAGGGAACCAACAAACACAAGTCTCTTTTTTGGAAATATTTTGAGTCTTCTATATTTTTAAATATTGTCTATTTTTAACAACTGATTCCATATCTTTTAACAATTTTGTTTGGGATTTATTTTCACTTTAATACTTCACTTTTACAAGCTAGGCAAGTGTTATGGCTATTTCATTTCATGTGCTTAACAATTGCCAATTTAGTATATATGCATATAATTTCTTGGTGCCTTGTCAAACTTAAATGTATTCTCAAAACTTACAAATGCTATCTTCTTCTACTTGCCTAGAAAGAAGTTTCAAGTTTAGATGAAAGAAAATTTGTATACAATAAATATGCCCACTTGATTTAGATTTTAAAATTGTCCTCTAAATATTCATTTTTTTTTATCTTAATACATTTTCTCCCTATTAATAAAATCAAATTCTACAAATTCACTAACACATACTACTTTTTTCTTATCAGAATGGAAAAGCAATAGAAATTAATTATAAAACACAACTGTAATGATATACAACTACAATGATATAAATTTCCATCATTGTAAATATGTACTCAATTAATTCTAACTTATGATACTAGAATTTAAGTTAATAAAATATATATTTTGAAAATTTTAAATATACAACTTTATTCTTAAAAAATCATTTCAATGAAATATAAATATACATCAAAGTTGTAAAAACAAATAATTATGTAAAAAGACACATTGAAATTGTATGAAGATGAGAAAAAACATGCATTGTATGGCAACTTAGTCCCTCACATGCAGGTTTGGAAATGGGGAACAATAATGACTTAAAGCCATAATAAATCAAACAACTAAGATGTAATCTTAGTAGTGATAAAATCTAATTAACATGAAATAAAAATTATTACATTCAAAATGAGTGCACCTGCCAATAGTCATAATAACTCAAACTAAAAGATGAAGAATCTTGTAAGACACAGTCACACCAACTATCCACAACATGATAGAAGAAGCATCAATGATGTCCTTATCATTACGTTTAATACATTTTGTATTGGTTTTAAATTCTTTCAAGAATGCAAAATTGCATTTCTCTACAATAGCTAGGACTACATTTGCCTCAAAGTAGTCTAGAATATACTTTTGGTTGATAAAGCTTTGGTAGATAACATATATGGGAGTAACTCATCCAACATCTCTAGCTAGGAATGCATTTGCCTCAAAGTAGTCTAGAATATACTTTTTGTTGATAAAGCTTTGGTAGTGTTGGCAGCCATTTCACATTTTATCCTATCCTTATGAGCTGCCTAGACAAGTGTTTTGGAACCCTTGATTATCACTGCAATCTTTTGAATAAAACAACACTATTATCTTGCGCATTCGCACACTTGCCTTTTGTTTTTGTTTTCACGACTGCAAGCGTGAAAACCTTGGCTCGAAGTCATGTCGATGGCACTAAAATCGTCGCTAGATTATTATGGTTACTCTTGTTGATGTGGTCAATTTATCTCTAATTCAATTATGGTCACACAGTTCGCAAGACACCAAAACCTTTACTCATTTGGCATTTTTTGTTGTTGTTGTTAATATGACTTCATTTTTTATCAGATTGTGATGGTATTCTAATGATTGTGATTAAGTCTTTGATTTAATGGTGGTTTGATGTTCTATTGTTTTTGATCGAATTCAATGGTTTCATAACAACACATTAACATGGAGATTAGACCCTTAGTGCAATGGTTTCATACAAAGCATAAGTTTTATGGTCAAAACTTTGGTGCTAAATTCGAAATATTGTTTGGTTTTGAAAATCATGCAAACACTATTGTTGTGCAAATATTCGAGTCGACTCATCATAGTTTTCAATGGTTGTTTTATTGGCATACACCAATAGTGATTTGAATCACCATATGCGTCGTCGGTTGTACATTTGGATGTGACTGTTTTGCATGGGTTGATTTTGTTCCACCACCCTCGCACACTTAGGCATTAATGCCTACCTTGTATCTCTGGTTACCTCTGTTGGTTTCGGGGAAGCCTGTGAGCTATCGGTCCTGCGTATACCCTGTCCAAACCCTTGTCCATTTACCCTGCTCACTGTGTGCTTTGTCCTATGGCACCTGTGGTGCGCATAGAACCTAATGGTATCCAAACGCTGCTGCTATTTGACAATGCTCGTGAGGATTTGGAGAATAGTGGCTGGCTAGTTTTTATCCAAAATTTTGGGGGTTTCAACCTTTCGGTCGCCCAACAGTTTGCCCTTACCTTCGACGGATGCAGGGCTAAGGTCAGATACATACAGCTCGAGCTAAATGAGGAATTCCTCAGCTCAGCTACAGGCTTACCAGCTACAGGGAAAAGGTGGTTTAAGAATTCTAAAGTGGACGAAGTCTCGTGGCCGCTCCTATTCACATCAAGGAAGATTGTTAGTTGTGATAGAGGTATGCCTGTCACTGTTCTCAAGTCCCAATGGCATGATCTATTAGCAATTGTTAAGCAATTCGTGACTTGCGAAAGCCGTTATGGTTTGGTGTTCCTTTTCCATCTTCGCTTGCTAATGAATTTCATAGACTACCCTCTGAATATGCCGCACTATCTCCTACGTAGTCTTTATAAAATGTCCAAACGATTTAAGCATGAGAAGGCCGATAACAACCTTTTCCATCACTGCTTGATCAAAATCATTATTGTCCATCATTTAAAGCTTAGTGGTGACTGTTGGCAAGCCTTCCTATCAAGGAATGGCTTTGCCACCCCCGAGTGTGTTCTACTGGATAAGTTTGTGGTCACTGAAACATTGGTTGAGCCTGTCGTTCCACCTCCTACCCTTCTACCCCCTATCAAACCCTCGAATTGCCCCAACATTGACCTACCCAATACCATGCTCGACCCATGTGCTAAAGACAATACTAAGACTGTCAAGAGGCTTGTAAGGAAGAAAGGCAAAGGTGATGCTGGTGTCAACAGTAAGGGAAAGAAGAACGCACAATGGATATCTAGATGTGCTCGGAACAAGCCCAAGCAAAACGTTGACCAGAAGCCTATTGTGTTGAGCAAGGACTCAGACTTTGAGATTGAACATTTCTTAGCTGAGGAATACCCTTACTCTCATGGCCTCTGCTCTGTGGAACCCTATGACTATGTTTCCAACCTACCTCCGTGCCTCAAGAACGACCCTAACTTCGTGGGAATTAAGCTTCACAGTGAAACCCCTGGTAACTTGAAAGAACCCTCACCTATAATGCCAAAGACCGATCAATAACCGTGTACTCAATGCAATTCCTGGCCTGAATGTTACTACACGGATGTTCCCCTGTTGCAATCCAAGATTAAATCATTAGAGGAAAGAGTTACTGTGTTGTCAAAGGAGAACGACAGGTTACAAGCCAACGAGAAGAAGCAAAAGACTACGGGTTCTATTGTCTTCAGAAATGTTGAGGCAGCTACGGCCTTTGTCAACTCAAGGTTATCCTGATCGAATCGTTTTTCTACAGCCCAGGTATGTATTTCAACATCGATTTTGAATGATTTGGTTAGCTGATTGTGTTCGCTCCCATTTAGTTCTGTTTGTTTAAATAGTTTTAAAAAGAACGATTCTGTTATTTTGATTTCGTTTTGAATTATGTTTGCATTGAAGATTTGTTTGCTAAAATCGTATAGCTATGTTTTGATTGAACCGATTTAACATGATTTGATTGCTCTTGAATTAGTATAACGATTGTGTCGGCCCCGAGTTAGTTTGATTCATTTCTGTTTGGTTTGATTCACAAACAATGCTGCGTGCCTTGAATTAGCATAGTCATTTGTGTATGAGTCGGATTAGTATCAAAGATTGGTTTGATACGGCTCTGTTAGTTTTGATTTTAAAAACGATTTTGTTGAGTGTTGGATTAACATATTGTGTCTATATTGAATTCGTACCAAAGATTTGTTTGATATTCATTTATAGTCTGTTTCGATTGAAATCGATTCAAAAAATGATTCCGTTGGTTTTCAATTGTCAAAACGATTCTGTCTGTTTCAAATTGGTAATAAAAAGTTGTTTGACAGATCGTACATATCCCTGTTATCATTTGATAAATTGAACACGATTTCGTTTGTTTCAAATTGGCATAAAAGATCTGGTTACTTCTAGCGTGAATGATTTTCTTTGTTTTCAATTAGTAATTAAAGATTTGTTTAATAGGTCGAATATATTTCTGTTAGTTTTGGATTGATTTAAAACGGTTATGTTTTCAAATTAGACAAGCTACAAAATCATGAGATTCTGTAGCTCGTCTTAAAATTTAGATTTTTTTTAATTTTACAAATAAAACATTATCTAAACTTGTTTATTCTTGTCCACTTTCAGGTGCATACAAATTTCAATGGCAAATTGGATATGATGTGGCAGTTTAGAACATGTTTTTTATTATATAGTTTTGTTTCAAGTTGTTAGTCATAGGCAGAAATAGTGACTTGGGAGATTGTTCCTAGATTTTTTGTAAACTGTTTTTGATAATTCCCACATGGATGTTTTACCCTGTGGCCTTTTTATACTCATTAATTTTTGTAATGAACCCATCACTGTTGGGAGAAGAAAGACTTTGGACTTATGAGGATACAAACTGGGATGAAAGTGGATGTTTTGTAACAGCTTTAGCTTTCAATATATCAAACTTTTATTTCAAGTTTTCTTCATATCAATTTGCAATCAATTATTGACTACTTTAGCTATCATAATTCGTTGTAGGTTGATGTGATTTGGTTTATGTGTTGTCCATATCTGATGTCTCTTACTTTAAGTACAACAATTACTTTGTTTCAATTTAATGAATTAAAGGTTTATCTTCTTCGTTAAATGAATCATTTTGTACAAATCTTCGCATACGGGTTTATCTAAATGAGATGATTTGTAAATTTTAAGATTGCTGTCATTTTATGTCTTGTTTGTCTTGTCATTTATATTCAAAGAGCACTGATGCTTCCTATTTACAAAAAGTCTGTGGAAAATCTGGTGCGGGTTTCCTCCCATCGAACAACTGAATCAGATACTTTGCACGGGACAAATTGGAAAGCGTTATTACAGGTTAGTTTATTAGTGTTATTTAAGTAGTTTAGATAGATATATATAGTTCAGATTTATAGTTAGGATTATTATTTTAATTGTTCAGCTTAGATAGTTTTCATTTTATTTCTTTCTCATAAAATTATAAAAATAAAAAAACAATAGTTTTGTTGTCATATGACAGTTTACAAATGATTTTACAGGTTTTCATTTAAAATCTGTAATCTGTAAACACTGTACATTTGTGATTAAGATTTAATTGTGTTGATAGTTGAACATTTAGTTAAGTAGAATTATTGTTTTATGATATCAGTTAGTAAATTGTATGTATTTATTTCAGATTTGTATATAGTTTTGTTGTAGTTGTTTTTCCCACTTAGATTAGTTTTTCTTAGTTTAGCTTTTCTTTCATTTTCCTAGGACTTAGATCAGCCAATGGAGCCACTAAACTCGTCAGGGTGGATCATCCCAAACGTCTTGGGTTATTTAGACAACCACGGACTGGATCCACTCCTCCAGTTGACGAGCGTTCATTTTCGCCCGTCAACAGGTAGATAACATATATGGGAGTAACTCATCCAACATCTCTAAAATATCATAATGAAACTTACCTTAGTTGTTTGGTTGTAACTTTATATAGTCCATGTTCCCTATTTTGACTTGCACCCCATGTGCCTTGGTATGAGTTTCCCTATTGTAAGACCATTTCATCTATTTCCTTGTGAAGACTTCAAAATGATGAGTATCCCAAATATATTAAAAAACATATGGTTAATGTAGAAAACTATTTATGTGAGATAGAAATCACTGGATATTTTGCATTGATATATCATTACACATCAACAACGATATTATTTTTGATATTTGGCAATTATACACAAAGATAGACAATAACTTATCAACAAGATTCACATTGGGTATCTCAATTTCAAATCATATATTCAACTACATTGAATAGATATCAAGCTCTATTTTAAGTAGTAACATGGTTGCACTATAGGCATTGATTGAGTGTATATGATATGATCACAACAATTATGTTTTACATAATTAATAGACTACATTTTTTTTTTGTAATAAAAATTGTATTTCCTTAAATAGTCTTCATATCATTACACATGGCTAAACTTGCCACCTGTTCTGCCATACATATGGAAACCAGAACATGTGGCCTGTGATAACAAGCATTCATGTTTTTGTTTACGTTTGAGAAAAACTGAAAAACAAAACTAGTCCTAAACATAACTGTAACTATGGCCGCTTTGAACCTTGATACATAGCAACATAAAATAAAACTAAACAGTAGGAGAACCCGAGTTGTCATTGCCACTAGGAAAGTGTGGCCATGTAGGAGAGAATACATATGGTTGGCAGTAGGTCATGCATCTACACTTGAAAGGCTCACTTGAAAGAGAATCAAATAGAGAATCCATGTGATGGTTGAGGATATCCTAGCGGTGAAGTTGATCGACCATGTCTCATGTCGAAGATAAGTTGTAGATGTTCTTCTGAGAAACTGCAAGTGATCGGTGTGTCTGGCGCATAGGCTACAACAAGTTGAGGTGCATTGACAAGTTGTGTTGTCGTCGTAATTCTTTCCTTGTTCCAAGCTGGAGGGGTCTCTTCCTCAACCAGACAACCTACCACATCTAACACGTGGTCGACTTGTTGAGGTAGTCATCCAAAATTATGAGGGGGATCCTGAAGGTCTAAGGCAGAGAACATGAGAGAATCCAGAGGTACTTGAGGAGGAACAAGAGGAATCTCTTCCTTGACATAATCCATAGCATTGTCCTCGTCCACCCAGTTTTGGTCGGACAAGGGGGAAATCTTCAAGGAAGGACCAGTAGGGCTTGTGGAAGGGATGGGAGGCATAAGTAGAGTTGAGGAGGGACTAGGTCGACGATGTCGAGCCAAAAAACTGTAATAGGCCGGCCCACATTTCGATTTTCCTCTTTGACGTGGCATTGGAAAGGCAAGGATGAAAATGAAAACCCGAAGGGGAGGAGAACACAAGGAAGGGGAAAAAGCAGGAGGGGAGAGGAAAACTAACAACCAAACCAGAGCGAAATGGAAATAACCATGCTTACCTCCATAAAAGAAGTTGAAATGATAGGGAAAAGATCCATAAAGACTGAATTGACGACTCTTATCCTCCACGTACCTTCTCTATGAGACCTCGACATTCGTTGTGGGTGCTCCATTAAAACTTCCACCTTACGTAGACACACTACCATCCTTCCCAATTGAATGTTGCACATACTGAAGAGACGGGGAGGAAGGATGATGGTAGGGAGTGTTAACTAATCCCAACGCATGTGTTCCAGATGTCACCCCATCTGGGGGAGGGCAATCTTTGAGTGCAATCTCCTTGCATTGAAGAAACAACTATGGTGCGAGGTGATGATAAGCCTAAATCAAGATGTCCTCTTCTTGAGAAGAGACTCCCTCTTTAGCTAGTTTATCGACTACCTTGTTTGCTTCCCGTCGCACATGAGAGGTGAAAAGGGTGAGAGAAGGACGAAGAAGAGCACGCAAGCTGTCAAGAGGACCAAAAAGGAACCAACTCGAGGAGACTTTCTCAGGATCAGTCCCATTTATGATTTTGGTGGCAAGTGAGATAATCACTCTGGAGTCCCCTTCAATAATTAAATTATTTAGATTTAGAATGGAGGCTAATTGGATCCCTAGTATGAGACCCTAAAGATCTGCTGAGTTGTTGGATTCATGTCCCAAATGTCAACTAAGATGTACTTGATTTTTCCTGTGTTTTTCTGAAGGACTACTCCAAATCCCGTAGGGACGAGATTTCCCTGTGAAGCACCATCAAAGTTCATTTTGAAGAAACCAGGGGGGCCAGTGCCAAGAGGAGGGGATAGGGGGAAGGGAGTTAGGGTAGGGGGTAGTACTGAGTGGAGTGTTGTGTAAGTTTAGCTTCCAGGAAGAGAGGATGAGAGTTTCTTGGGGGTCACACGAGAGGTCTTCTTGGGTCCAAAGTTGGGACTGAATGGTTTCCTATATATTTCCGAAAATATTTGACCAGATGCTAGAAGGGGTAGAATTTTGGGAGTGGAAGATACACTTGTTTCATTCCTTCCAGATCTTCCAAACAATGAATCCTGGTATAAGCTACCAAATCCTGTTTAAAATGGGGTTTTTGTAAGCCTATGTTCCCCAATTCTCGATGGTGTTTATAATGTTGTCCCATGCTCTGTTGGTTTTCCTCATAATCTGAGAGGCTTGATCCCAGATCTCCCCACAGCTAGAGAATTGATTGAATAGGTGCTCCATTGACTCTTCATGTTGCTGACACAGATGAAAAATATAGGGCCCAATGAAGCCTCGCTTTCTAAGGTTGTCCCATGTAATGATTCAATTTTGTACCATGATCCAAAGGAAAGTAGAGACTTTCAACCATAATTTAGATCTCCAGATAATGTGCTAGATGTGTTATTTTGGTTGGACGTGGAAATTATCCTGAAGGAACTAGGCCTCTTTGATTGTGAAAGTACCTAAGGGGAAATTACCCAGGCGTAGAATATCTGGTCCATCCCTGATATGAATTTTCCTTTGGGAAAAAATTGTACGCCATGATTGTAAGTCACATTCTGTAGGAGTATTGAGGTTGTGAGGAAGAGTTTTCCAGCTCTGCCAAGGGGGATGATGTCAAACATTTAATCAGAGGTCCATAACCTTGAGGGGCTCCCACTATTGCATATGATTTTGGATGAGGTGCATGCTATCCGAGGAGTGCATCAGAGGTAGTTGTTTCCATGAGTCCATCCAAAATAGAGCATTCTGACTATTCCATATTTCCTAGAATGCATGTTTATGAATGAGAGGTCAATTTTGCCAGGATGCATTCCAGATATTAGAGCCTTGGATCTGATCATTGAATCAAATAAGTTGTGCCTCAATGGTATGTAGGGCATATTTTTTCTTCCAAAGCTTATCCCATAGTTCAATTGGATACTTGAGCCATCGCCACCAAATGTTTTCTCCCATTATGCTATTCAGTTGTCCAGGGTCCCTGAGGCCAAGTCCTTCAATGGACTTTGGCTTGTAGAATTTATCCCAATTGAAATGAGCCCATTTTTTTCTTGGATCATGACCATGTCAAAGGAATTTCCTCTATATATTTAGAATGGTTTTAATAGTATTTTGTGGGGCTTCCAGAGCTGAGAAGAGATAGGTCGGGATAACTTATAGGACTGATTTGATGAGAACCAATCTGGTAGCAAGATTGAGGGATCTGAAAGTCCAGGTGTTCAAGCGACTGGAAAGGGAGAGGAGAAGGGCATCCTAAGAGATTTTCTGTGTAGCCGAACTAGATATGGGAATTCCCAGGTAGTTGGATGGAAGGGAGCTCTTGGGTATGCCCAGAAGGTGAGAGATGTGACGCTAGACTATCGGGGGAGTGTTGAAAAATAAAAGTTGGGATTTTTCCAAGTTAAAATTTGTGCTAGAGGCTTCGCTGAAGTACGAGAGAATAGAATTGAGCTTGATCGCTTCATGTGCGGTAGGAGTGTTCACCAACATGGGTATCATCCATAAATTGTCTTTGGGAAGCATCAAGTTGCAGGTCATGTAAAGGAAGACTTTAAATGAAACCTTTTGCTATGGAAGCTATGTTATAGCGTCCCAAGCCTTCTTCCATGATAACAAAAAGAAAGGGGGATAGAGGGTCCCCTTTACGAATGCCTCAGGAGGGATAAAAAGGTTGGGAGGGTACTCCATTAACCAGGATGGAGAAGAAGGCAGAGGAAGTTTTTTTCATTATCCAAAGGATCCAATTTCTGTTAAAACTAAAAGATGTAAGAAAAGAGTACATGTATTTCCAACTGAGGCGATCAAAAGCCTTGGAAAGATCGAGGTTGATAAGCATACCTGGGGTATGATTAGACTTGAGCGAGTGGATCATTTCATGGAATGAGATAACACTATCCATGATTTGGCGCCCTTCAACATAACCTGACTTCTCCTTAGAGATAATGAAAGGGAGGATGGGTTTAATTCAAAGAGAATGAATTTGGTGATGATCTTATAGATTACATTGCAAAGTGAAATGGGCCAAAATTGCTTTGGGTTGGTGACTCGTTCTTCCTTTGGAATTAAAGTGAGAAAAGTAGCATTGAGGGCCGAAAGCACTTGCCCCAAAGTTCAGGATTCCTCCACTAGTTGCCATAAATCTTCTTTGATCATCGGCCAACAAAAGTGGAAGAAGTCTGTTGTGAAGCCATATGGCCCTGATGCCTTTACAAGGGGAATTTCCTTGACAACCTGATCCACCTATTCTAGCGTAACTGGCTTCATTAGGGCTTGATTTTTCTCAAGAGTAATAAGGGCTGGAATGTGTTGGGTTACTCTATTAATGGTTGGGGTTCGATCAATGGGTGGTTCAGATATAAGATCTTTATAATAGTTAATCAACTCAGCTTCTAATCCCTCATGGTACAGAATTGGGTTGCCTTGTGCATCTTCGAGCTTCGTGATATGATTAATGTATCGTCTATGTACCATGGAGCGATGTAAGAATTTTTTATTCCTTTCCCCTTCCTTGAGCCATTGCACTTTGGATTTCTATTTCCAAAGGATTTCCTCTTGCTTGTGTCGTTCCTCGAGTAGTTGTTTAAGAAGATCCTACTCCCTTCTTAGAGCATCCGAGTGACCATGCAAAATGGATTCCTTTTGGATTTCTTCCAGGCGTTGCTCAAAAGTCCTCTGCGCTTGAAAGATAGTTCCAAAAAAATTATTATTCCAATCTCGAAGTTGTTGCTTGAAGTTTTTTAGTCTTTGTTGGAATCTGTACATTCTTGAACCATGTGAGATTTATGCATTTTGCCACTAGGTTTGGGAGAACTCTGGGAAATCAAGATGAGTTATCCAAAATGTTTCAAATCAGAATGGTTTAAATTTGGGCGTAGCTATTGTATCAATCCACAACTGTACTGGCCAATGATCCGAACCCAATTTTGGGAGGATGCTTGCTTCAATCAAGGATCCCTCTAGCATCAGGGTTTCTGATATGAGAAAACGATCAATTCTGTAGGAAATTTGTTGGGATCCAAATCGCTTATTGGACCAAGTAAAAGAGCCATTACTGGATTCTAAGTCAATTAGCTTAAGATGATCAATGACGTCCCAGAACTTAACACTATCTTGTTCCAGCCACCTCGATCCCCCTCTTTTTTCTTCGAGAGAGAGAATGATATTAAAGTCTCCTTCGAGAATCAAACACTTTTTTCCTATCAATATACCCAGACAGGGGAGACTATTCAAGAATAGATCTTTTCCTGATTATTTTTTGGACAATAAGCAGTTGTAAGAACACCCTCCTTACTGGAACCAATATCTCGATAGTGCGTTGATATTGTACTAGTTGTAGAGAAGGGTTGATCAGAAATTACCGAGGTAGGGTTCTAGAGGATTTCCAGTCCCCCTGCTGCACCTTTTGAGTCATTGTGGACGAAATTGCAGTGCCTCCAACATCTCCTAAAGACTTCTTATGTTGCTTTGCTTGCACATTTTGTTTCCTGTAGAAAAATAATATACAGATCCTCTACCGTTATGCTATTACACAGAATATTCTGTTTGGATCTTCCATTTAGACCTCTACATTCAATGTGATGATCTTCATCATGAGGAGTTAGGTGGGGGAGAGAAGAATCCCTCGATGAGACACTGGATCTCTCCCAAGTTAATCATAAAGTGACCTACTTCTTTAATCAGTTGCTACGTCGATTTGCGCCCCCATCACTTACCCTCTCTAGGCATTCATTTGGGGTCTACACCTAGATTTGAACTTATACCCAACCTAGAAGTGGCACTTGCTATGGAGTCTATGAAAACTTTGTGGACTTTTCAAAGCTACTCTATCGGTATAGATTGTAGTTATTTCTTGTTGAAAGCATCCTCCAACTTTTCCAGATCTATGTCAGCAAGTTCTTGTTCATCCATATGCATTATAGTGTCCCCCCCTTCATCCAGGTCTTTTTCTACATCCAACTAAGTTGGGGAACTGGGCGTGATGATTTGTTCTAAGACAGGATCCAGGGATTGTTTGGATTTTCCTTTATCAATGCGTGGGTCGTCTGGTTTATAAGGATTTTCCTTTATCAATGCGTGGGTCGTCTGGTTTATAAGGATTTTCCTCTACCTCTGCATCTGGTAGATGATTTAGAGCGTCAAAAGAGTTGTTGGTGAGAATATGCTTACATATCCCCTGACTGGGTTTCTTTTAAGGTTGTTTTCTGCAACCCGTTACTTGTGTGAAGCCATCTTTCGATTTTTCCTCCACTGCTGGTCGTGTTGGGTCATTGAGGGGGAAATCCCAGAAGAGATGTCCATGCTCATGACATTTTCAACAACATAAGGGTATGTTTTCATAATCTATAGTTTGGGTCTAGTCTTCATCCTGATATTCTATGGTGACCGAGCTTGGAAAGGCCTTGGAGATGTTCATATACATGCAGATCTGGGCATATGATGTATATCACCTCTGCTTTGTTGCTTCTGAGGATTTCACATATCGTCCTAGTGTATTACCGATACCCATTAGGATTTCTTCGAGCTAGAACTCGTAGGGGAGGGAGTAGAGGTGGATCCAGATCGGTGCAAAGGGGAAATCTTCTTTTTCTGGGCAGAAGCGATTTGTCTAAAATCTTAGATATAGTCCTATATAATTGAATAAATATGGGTCGTTTTCAAATACCCGGTCTTGGTCTTCAAGATTGTAGAAAATGATCATGAAGAAGCCTTTCGAGATGAGCTAGAGGTCGTAGTCCCATTTTGGATTCCACCAAGTTTTGATCCATTGCGTGAGGTCTCTTTCAGAGGGCCATAACCCTAAAAAAAATTTGATCAGGGCATGGTCTCTTCTGAACTGAGTGTGTTCACCGAATCTAGTAGAGATGACCACATATCTCGGTGCTTTAGTTTCCCAGGGAATCTATTTCCCTGACTCCCAAGTGCGAGATGCCTTTGGATGAGACGTTTCTTCTTCCACCTCCATATATTTTCTGGAACTCTGTTTGTCTTAAAGGAATCGCTCTCGAAGATGAGGCAAAGGCTCAAATGGAGGCCGCCTAGCTCATGCCCCTTCTTTTTCATTTTCATCTACATTATGATATGAAGGGGTTTGCACCCCCTCTAGATCCATGCAACTCGATCAAGAGCACCGTCTATATTGTTGTATGCGCCTTTTTTTAAAGAGAAAACCTGGTTATTGCAGGGTTATAAGCGTGAATCCATTCAAACCCTAGTATAATGAATGGAATACATTAGTTGAAGTGATTCATGGTAATAAATTTCTCTACCATCACCATATGTCTATAATACATAAACTCTAAGGTTTATATATTATTATGACTATTTTAACATTATAGTTAATAATTTCAACCATTCATTGAACACAATCCCCTAAATTCCCAAATTCAATGCAAGTTGTTTTTGGTTTGTTTATGTGCTCTTGAAGTGGTGCTCATTTGGATCAAATATGGAAATGAATATTTAATAAACCTATATGGTATGTTCAACAAAACATATTAATACGTCATAATCATATGATGGTTTTATATTTCTCTTTTTGGAAAAACATCCTTATGATAGCCAAACCCACATCCAAAGATTCAACCTTTGTGTAGACTATAAGGTGATGTGATGTCTTTCATCAATATGTATTCAAGGACAAGTGTACCTAGTTATGACATAGATATGACATGTTGCTTTGTGCTATCATCAAAGTGTTTCTTTGTGCTATCATCATAGGCTTATCACAAATGGCTAGATAGGGTTGCTTTCATCTTTGGCTTGGTATGAGTTTAGTAGAGGTTTAAGCGCCAATTCCTATTGTTTCTCTAATTAAAATACTTGTTGAAAAAACAGTTTACCTAGTGGCGTTTACCATAAACACTCACAAGAACTAGACCTATTGGACCATCAAAAGCACGTAGATCAAAACTAAATAACAGGTAAATGGAAATAATGTACACTTTCTCAAACAACCTCCCCAAAGTTTGGTTAACTTAGTAATATAGCATTAAGCTAGACTTTAAATAAGGTTGTTTATTCAAGTAGTATATTGATTGTGGAGCCTAGAAGTTATGATGTTTCTTAACATTGATGATGTCATAGTCTCATAGTGCTTGTTATGCTACTCTGCACCTACCTTTGCCACTAGTTTTGCTTCTTCAATTGGGTGGGTTATACTTTGACACCTAGGATCGATACTAATGGTGTTATTTACTTTGGTGATTCCAACTAATAACCTAGCATTAGAAGGGGTGCAAGACTAATGGTTAAGAACATGTGTTTCCTCCGAGGAGGTCACAAGTTCAAATCCAACGAGGTGACAATATTATATAAAATATATTTTACATTATAATGTATCTCGATACACTTTGAATTTTATTTCGATCAAATTGGAGGGCAGTCCTACTTCTACTTGAAACTTTAATATTCATAAGATTCAACTAGAAAATGATAAACAAAATACATAAATAAAATTTTAACATATTTTAAAATTAAACTTTACATGTATAAAATTTGAACATCTTTGTAAATTTGAAAACTTTACATATATAAAATGAGAATATATCTTTGTAAGTTTGAACCATTGTTATAGTTTTGATTGGAAAAAAGTTTAAAAGTTCTCTTAATATGAAAATACAATAAAAATCAATGATATGGTTGGTTGACAACAACAACATAATGGAGCAAATGTTTCTAATGGATAGGGCATTGATTTATTTGACTTTCATGTTTAGTTTGGGCTCGAAGGAAAACATAGACGCATTAAAAGTTAATCATATCTACAACTATAAAGTGAGTATTATTAAGTTTTTTTTTTTTTGTTTAAATAATTTTTGAAATAAGATTTAGTTTATTCTCAAATTTTAATTTAATGAAAACCAAATAATACTTATTAATACCAAAAATATAATTTTAATTTAAAATTCTCTCTATTGAAAATTGTTTCCCAAGTATCCATTTCTTTAACGTAGAAGCTCCCAAATTTAAATAAAATAAAATTTGATTATTAAATATTATTATTAGCATTTTTTCTAAAATGTACAAAGATATGTTATAAGAGAAACTATTGTATAATAAAACAACAATTAGAAACCTTAGATTAATATTTGTGCAACATGTCTTGGTTTGAGATAATGAATTTAGAGTGAAAGTATGTTTTGGTTTAAGATTTGTTTTTGAAAAAATGTTTTTATTATGCAATAACGAATTTAGAGATTGTCGATGCATTGGTAAGTTTGAAATTTATTATGATCAAATCTCTTGGAATGGACAATTGCTCTCATTGTAATATCCTGATTCTTGAATACCCTCAAGTTGTTGCTAATTTCATAGTTCCACCATCTTTACATTACTATAGATGTTTTTGAAATTTGGATCTAAGTTATATATTTCATATATTTGTCAAATACTTACATGTTTTCATTGTGAATATAAAAAGTTTAAATTCATGATATATTGAGGCAAAGAGGGAACCTACTCTAATCTTGGGACTACGTGATGCCCCCATGTGGTTAGATACCTTGCATACATTAAAACATGTTATTTATTGCCTTCCCTGCACCTATATTGCAACAACACAATTAACATTGAATCCACCTCTATTTGGTCTCTCTATATTATGAATATCCATAGATAAAATTATCTTCTTTGCAGATAATCATTTCTATTCAATCGACCTAGAAATTGATTTTTTTGGTGATATTGATGGAAAAGGTCATATAGATTGTGAGAGGACATGGCGAGTTCACTGATGGAAAAAGGAAAACTATTTATAGTAGACAAGATCGCCCCTATAAAAAATTGAGAATATATGCTATAGACATTAATATGAGAAATGTTACCATGAAAGAAATCACTCTGTAGAGTGTTGTTCACATAATCAACCCTTACATCTATGATCTACCAGTTGGAAAATTTTCTTAATGACTTCGAAGTGTGGATAGATACTATGAAGCTTTGGACATCTGTAGTTAATTAATTTATTAGTTAGTTGCCTCTCTTTTCTCTCTTTACATGCTTAACAAATCACCTGTTAACTAATCCTATGGGGTCGTGTTAGTTAACATTTAGTTTCGGGACTATGTTAGTTAACATTCAGTTTCTTTTCTGTTATTTAGTTACAAAGATTGAACTGTCTCCCTTCTTTCACCTATTTGTATAACTTCCATACTTTAAACATGAATAATACACTTCCTACTATGGAGTTTATTCACGGGCCTATGTACAGTGGTATCAGAGCCACGTTTTTAAAAACTCCATGTTATTTTGTCAGGATCCTCTGCCGCTGAGACATTTCATTCTTTGTAAATTTTCTGCCACTGATCTGGAAATTTCTCTCTAGTTTTAAAACTCCGGTGGAATTGACGAAGTGATCAGAGATATTGAACTCTGTAGTGTACTCTACCAAGGAAAATCACTATTTCCAATGTGTGAAAGATCCGTTGGGTGCAATATGCTTCTCTATGACTGAAAGAAGATATAGGGAGCTGCTGTGACCAGTCTACAGAGCCGTTGTTCAACAATCAAGGTCGAAGGTGTGCTTGTTGTGAGATTTCTTTAATTCTTTGCAAGTGGAATTTCATTTACACACAACTTACACATTAGTTTACAATGCATTCATTAATATCGATTGTGGGAGTAGTGCTCTTTGGACAAGAAAATTACCAAGAATGGTTTCGAAAAATAAAAAATACTCTTATTTTTAATGATTTATGGGAGGAAAATTGTGAAGGCAAGGATGACAATGAGCCAGAGCAACCTATAGATGTCAGACAACTTACAATTTGGAAGAGTAAAGATAAAAAGGCATATGCTTTAATTTCTTCCTCGGTCACTGAAGAGGTAAGTAGATATATTCTTTCCATCACCACATCGTTTACAAAATTACAGAAATTAAAAGATCTTTATGACTCCCATTCAGAGCTGGAAATTATACAATTGTTGATGAAGTTGTTTAATCTGGAACTGAAAGATAATAATCCCACGAAGTTAGCTTCCGAAATTAAAGCTCTTTTTCATGATATTGACTCAACTGGTGTCAAAGTTGATTTACAACTCACTGCATTTATTAAATCCCTATATCCTACCTATTCGCACTACTTAGAGTCTCTTCAATCTAGTGGACAGATAAAAGCCATGACTTTTGATATTCTTATAGAAAAAATTACTGAAAGAGAGAAATCTTTTGGGAAGAAAGAATCTTTTTCCACTTCCACAGTTGAGATTCTGTGTCTTGCACAAAAAGAGCAGAAACCTAGAGGAGAGTCTGCTAGATTTTACCATAGTAACATAGGTCATGGTAGGAGACCATTTAGAGGTAGGGGGGGTCATTATCATCAAGGAGACAGACAACAAGATGATAGACAACAAAAACATTTTCAGAATGATAAACAATCTCTTAAGTGTTATAGGTGTG
>SNQJ01S0020492.1:66286-91573 GCA_010110895.2 Picea sitchensis | reverse complement strand
CCCGGGCCCACAGTATTGCCGAGAGGATCTCAGCCGTCCATCCATAGGGACACGTGGTGCGCGATTAGGCTCCTCTCCTTTTCACGCATCGTGAATTTGAAGCATAAGGACTAGATCCTCCTAGCTGCGAGACACGAGATGTCGAAAGTGCCTTTGAAAATAGGCACAAGGTCACAACCCGTGGTCACTTGGGGGTGATAGAAAGAACTGCGCAAAAGGCCGAAGCACCGGGTTTTAGCTGTAGAAGGGATCACTGTGTTCTCCAGGTGCCAGTTCAACTTGATCTCAATTCTGATACCTGCTCGGAGTGAATGAAGAAGAGAGAGGGTGGTTGAAACCTCGCCTCACTCATTAATTGCAAGGTATGGATGTCCCGGTAGGAAGTCTGCCCGAGATGGTCCTCGGTATTGGTTTTCCCACAGAAGCCATGCCGATTTCCTCGACTCACCAAGGAAGTCTGCGCACGCTAATTCGGCATTTAAGGGCTCAACTACCCCTTAGCATGAGCCATGTAGAGTTAAGGCGGCGTATGACAGAGGAGTGCAGGCTAGATTTGATTGAAGAGACGCCCCATCCTGAAAGTCTAAGATGCCTCTGTTGGGCAAATGTTTTAGGAGTATATATACTTAGTTTTTCCATTTTGTAAAGGATCGATGGTTGAGCAGAGCTCCTGGTTGTAAATCTTTAATGAAGCATTGTTGCTCTGGTTATGTATGAACTTTCGAGACTTCTTGCCTTATGAATGCTAGTTTCTTTCATGTCTTTGTTTACACTGTGTTAGAGCAGCTCAGAATTGGAGGATCCAGTCGAGTTGTAGCTATTATAGGATGATGTTGTAATGGATCACTGTAATAGTTGCACTGTCTCTAATCAATTCTTGTGATTTTTCCCAGCACTAAGTGACTTGGAATTGGAGGATCCAATCAAGTCCCCTTTCAGTTTCTTGAGACCCTGAACCAAGCGGATCTTGCATTTAGAGTCTTTCTTCTGCAAACTGCCGAAAGCCTATTGCCCAACGCTATTTGTTCACCTTTCTTACCAAGTCTTCCACCTAATAATCTTTTAATCAACCCACTGGATGAAGTTAGGTCGAGACCTCCTTTGTTACTTACGTACCAGACCCAGTCCCTGAGTTAGAGTAATATCTCCTCGAGTCTTTATCTCCATTTGATCACCCCTTTATAAACAAATCGTGACATTAAACTGATGGGTGTCGGGCTCTGCTCCTGCAAGCAATCCAGGAGTGACTTCCGACGCTAACAAGACTTACAGGAGAAACAAATGACTTCAACGCCTCTCTTTGTTGACAACACTTCTGCAATACAATTGGCCAAAAATCCTAAATTGCATGATCAAACCAAACATATCAACACCAAATATCATTTGATTTGACATCATGTTGAGGACAAAACCATTCATTTGACACATTGTTCTACATCAGAGCAAATTTTAGATATCTTTACTAAAGCATTGGGCCTTGAAAATTTTGAGAAATTCAGACCGCAACTTGGCATGTCAAATGTCCCTTCAGATTAAGGGGGGAATGTTAACTAATCCTACGAGACTGTCTTAGTTAACATTTAGTTTCTTTTCTATTATTTAGTTACAGAGACTGAACCGTCTCCCTTCTTTCAGCTATTTGTATAAATTCCATACTTTAAACATGAATAATACACTTACTACTGTGGAGTTTATTCACGGGCCTGTGTTCATCTTTTTCAATGAGAAGATAAAGGATCTTCTTTACAAATATTTTTCTCTGAAAATAACTTACTCATATTTTCAAATAACTTGATGAAAAATGTCTCCAAGCTCCTTTCAACCCTTGAAAAATTTGTATTTTGTCACCAAGGCATTGATGTTTAGAATAAAAATAAACACATGGTTCCAAAGCACCAATATTTTTTTTAACTTGCATTAACTCTTTTACATGCATGGATCTAAAAAAAAATGTGTACCTTTTCGTCCAATCGTGGATGTATCCTTGAAGTGATGTGAGCATGAAGAAACCTATATTTAGCTTATATAGTCGATCCTTTTGGGAAATACACCATGGAAGTACCTTGCCTAGATCTATAGACACACATATTCAGGCTAACTTCACATATTCAATGGGAGCATGCCCGTGTTCCTGTCCATACAGATATAGATAAATTAGAACTGTAGTTTCTTGGTTCTCTATTATGGAAATCTAAGCGTATAGGGTATGTTTCACCAAGATAGGCTATGATCCTCTATCAAATGTTCCTTTGAGCAAACAAGCTTTGACAGTTAACAAAAAAAATGCATATTCACTTATCGCGGGTGCAACTACATTCACATGGATGTTGTTGACATCTGGAAATAGATCACTCCTATATGTTGGTGTTCTAAAAGGACGCGTGGTCAATCCAACACCCCTTTTCAAGATGAGTGAATAATCACATCTATTGTTCGTAGATCTCTAAAAATAATCAAGTTACAATGCAACAATTGTCCAATGAAACATCCGCAACAAATAACCTCATACAAAAGGTTGATGCAAGTTGTGACACAAAGGATCTAATAGAGAAGGTTGATGCAACATGTGATTTAGAGGACTTTATCCAAAATATTGATGGAACATGTGATATAGAGGAGCTTATCCAAAATATTGTTAGATTTTGTAGCTCGGATGTACTTTTGCATTGGCAGTGCCCAACATGCAGAAGTGATGAGAAAATATATCTCTTAAGTGAGTTTATAAAGTCAAGTTGATCCTTTTAATATTTAATGGATAAAAGTGACTTTATGATGTTTGGGTCACTTAAGTGATTTAAGTGACCTCAACAGAAGAGTAAGTCACATCCATTAATCTTGTGGAGCAAGATCTAATCTCATCCCTTGAGATCTAGGGTTTGGGTAGTTACACATTAAAGAATGCATAAATGCAACACTTGAGGGAGAGTGGGGCACACTTTTTCAAGGAGGGAAGAGAGGAAAAGTGAAGGGGTGCATTATCCAAGAAATATTGAGCTGAGAGGAAAGAGTCACAACAATAGAGGGGTGCACATATCAAGGGAAAGAGTGGCCACACATCCCAAGGAAGTTGATCACTATTTGGATAGTTCGTACATATGTTACATGAAGGTCATACAACATTTATTATTGGTAGTAAAACTTGTTTATGCATAGAAATTTAGGCAACCATTCAGTTAACGTTTAGAACGATTTCCAAGGAATTTTGTTGAGGGAATATCTGTATAGACTGTATAGAAATAGTATTGTGATGTGCACATATTTTGAGAAGACTGTTTGCTGCCAGAGAGGTTGTATAGTTTAGGATGTAATGGTGAAATTTGGGTAGAGATTTTGAGGTCTGATATTTTGTGGTATTTGGAATTATTTTCGAGATGGTTTGTTGGCATGATTAATGAGATAAGTGTTGATATTAAGGTAGCTGCGGGAGGTAATAACCTCTACATGTAACCCTGACAAGACTAGAATATTCTAAGAAGCAAGAGAAACCCTAAAACATTGGATAATAACCCTAGGAGGCAAGTCGACTCAAGAGAATATTTATTATTGAGTTATTAACTTCCATAAGTAGAAGTTGGCCCAATTAGGTCACTTGGAGGACTATAAATAAGAGGGCTCTAGAGTTCATTTGTCACTTACCTCTCATAATTGCATAAGGCCAATGGTGCACAAGTTTGGAGGAGTTGCAGCTGTAGCTGCTGCAACTGGAAAATTTTTGTTTTTGGCTGTAACATAAATAAATATATAATAATAATAATAAATAACAAATACTAATAAATAATAAATAATAATTAATAATGAAGAGTTATGCCATCCTAATGAAATGATGCATCTCTTCATGAAAGGGCACCCTATGTGGGTATATAAGGCCCTTATTTCTCATTGCAATATTCATCTCATATTCATATACATTATTATTTAATATATTATCCTTTATGGATTATAACCTGTTGTCCTACCTACATTGGGTATTTACCTGGTGAACTGGCTTGGTTCACCACAGTGGTATCAGAGCTTCGTCTCGATCCAAATTTTGGCCACAAATAGAATTTCTCTAAAATAAGGTCTTTGACCTCATATTGGTCATTGACCATTTATAAATCAAATATTCTACACATTTCAATGAAAGTAAAAAATCCATTCTGCACAAAATAAAATAAAAAAGAGGATATATATATATATATATATATTTTCTTAAGGGGCACGTGAAGAAGTATAAGTGCAAACCAATAAGTTTGAAATAAATATTCCAGATTTGGCATTAATTAAGTTAATTGTCATTTAAAAAGTGAGAAAAAGTAATTTAAAAGAAAAAGTTCCAAAGAAGAGGGAAAATGAATATTTTATTATACCTTTGGAGATTTACCATCCCATGGTTTTGGAAAACCATTGGCCCATGGTATTCCATACCATATATAATATATGTGTGTGTATTTTCCTCTAAAGAAGTATTTCACAAAACTTAGGGTCGTGTTTGTTGAACCCTAACTGATGCTAACAAATAGTCAAGCGAGGATGGAATAAAGACACCCGGTCTTGGCTAAACTATTGGGGAATCATGGAAGAAACCATTTTGCAGAATAAAGATACTATTAAAAAAAACGTCAAATCAAAATTTAAGGAAAAAATGTGGTGTGATAAAAGAGTTAGTCGGAAAAAGAAAATTAATGTATTATAAAGATGTAATCAACCCTAATCTAGAAGATCAAAATTATCTATAAACGCCAGAGTACGAAAAAATAAACATTGCTAAGATAAGAACAAATTCTCACGAGGCTCCATGGTGGCTGGAAGTTGGTCATTTCCTAAAACTCCATGGGATGAAAAGAGTGTGTCACCTTTGTGTGACACTAAGAAGGTTGAAGATGAAAAGCACATTCTCTTAGATTGTCCAGCCTATACCCATGGTAGATCTCATTTCCAAAATATTTATCCACTACCAACCTTCCTAACCTCTTAAACAACAAGTGTGTTGAGCAGAATATTTCCTTGTGCACTAGTGCACATAAACAAAATTCTAAAGAATCAAGTAATCACTTACCCTCTTAAGGTTTGATATACCAATTAGGTCTTAGTGGGCGTTAATCATCATCATCATCATCATCATAAAATGGATTTATAAGGTACTTTTAGAAAAAAATAAACATTGCTAAGATAAGAACAAATTCTCACGAGCTCCATAGTGAAACTGGGCGTTGGTCAATTCCTAAAATGCCATGGGATGAAAGAGTGTGTCACCTTTGTGACACTAAGAAGGTTGAAGATGAAAAGCACATTCTCTTAGATTGTCCAACCTATACCCATATTAGATCTCATTTTCAAAATATTTATCACACTACCAACCTTCCTAACCTCTTAACTCAACAAAAGTATGGTGAGCTTGGAAATATTCTCTTAATGCTTTTCGTGCACATAAACAAAATTCTAAAGAATCACAAGTAATCACTTACCCTCTTAAGGTTCGATATACCAATTAGGTCTTAGTGGACGTTAATCATCATCATCATCATCATCATAAAATGGATTTATAAGGTACTTTTTATAAAGTATAAACCGGATTATAAAAATTGGAGTGAAAAGATATATAATAAGGAAGGAGTATAACTAAAAGAGTTCTTTTGGAAAGTGTGAAGGTAATATTAAATTATTTTTCATTAATTACCGAGGAAAAAAAGAAGAAGAAGAGATTAAGTGAATATAAAATTACTTTTGGTAAAGTAAAAATAAAATATTCAAAATTTTTAAACTCTATATATATAAAAAGAAGAATTATCAAAGATTATTTTCTTAAAAGAGTATAAAGGAATATTAAGTCAAGAAGCTTAAGTCTGATTATTATTAAAGGGATATTATAATAATTATAAGGTCAATTCAAACTAAAAAAATGGATTCTAAGGAACTGATATTTTCTGGTAAAAATCATCTAAGTAGATGCATTGGATTATTAACATTTAGAGGAAATATTCAAGAAAAAGAAGTTAGCATCCACATTTGCCCAGATAAGAAGAAAAATCACACAAGTATGGATTTGGCGAATCAATTAATAATTCCAAAGACAAATGTAATCGAAACAAAATACTTTATTTTATTTTTTTTCGCAACAAATATGACATCAAGGACTTATCATTGACACTCGAAGATTATAAACTCGTATCGAATTTCGAGGTTACAACTATATATGAAAAAAAGGCTGATATAATCCTCGACTCAACTTGGTTAGAAATGCTAGGTAGCTTAATATTAAACCTTGAGAAAAAGTTTTCAATGTTTTCTTACAAGAAGAAAAAAATAACATTACATGACGTCTCAATGAAGTCAGATTCAGTATCTACATCAAAAAATCTTGATCAGATATCCAAAATTCTACATTCGTATAAACAACAATCAATACTTGAGATCCAAAAAGAGAGTGACAAAATTATCATAGATAAAGACACATAAATTTGTCGTCTAAAGAACCATAATCAAAGTTTGGTCACACAAATCAAGAAGTTGAACAACGAGAAGAAATCACAAAAGGAAAGGTTAGAACAATTTTACAGTAAAGAAGAAATGACCAGTGAAGAAACAATACTTGAACCTATTGAAATCAAGAAGCTTCCAGTTAAAAAAATCCAGACCTCAGAAAAGGGAATAAACACCGATCTAGTTGAATTACCATTAGTATCAAGAGTTGAAGAGAGATCCAACAAACAAGATTCAAAAGAGATTCGGGTGCTTTATCGTCATCCGAATCACAAGAGTCGTTACGACCAACAACAAAGTCAAGAGGAATATGAACAATGTTCTTTTTACCGACAACTAAGCTACAACATTGTAAAGGAAAAAAGACAAAATAGACAACTTGTATGGAATCTTGAAATGAGAAGCCATGTTAGAACAATCGATAATTGAGCGGTTCCAATGAATGTAGATTTGGGATGGGCTCCCCAAAAGATGAAACACATTAGTTTAGGAATTCAAAGGTTATATCTTCCTGTTTCGTTGAGTATCATAACTACAAGCACAAAAGATATTAAGAAGACAGTGCGAGCCAGAACAAAAGTCAAGGAGAAGCCTTTAGTATTTATGCTTTGAGGACAAAGCATGTTTAAGGGGAAGGCAATGTAACATAAATAAATATATAATAATAATAATAAATAAATAAAAAATACAAATAAATAATAATTAATAATTAATAATTAATAATGAAGAGTTATGACATCCCAATGAAATGATGCATCTCTTCATGAAAGGGCACCCTGCGTGGATATATAAGGCTCTTATTTCTCACTATCATGTTCATCTCATATTCATATACATTATTATTTAATATATTATCCTTTATGGATTAACCTGTTGTCCTACCTACATTGGGTATTTACCTGGTGAACTGGCTTGGTTCACCACATTGGCTTGGAATTTCTCTTGGTTATGGTTTGGACTTTCTTCTTGGCTTTTGATTATTCTTGCTTGGTGTGCTAGCCCTGGAGAGAGGTACACTACCTTGATTGATTGTTGGTTCTAGGGTTTGCTTCCAAAATTATTATCTCTGTCAAGGTTAAGGTGCTCGGGGGTGGCCTTTGTACCTATGGTTGGGTGACAATATTGCTATATTGTCTATGGTGAAATAAGCACACCTATTTTTCTAACAGGTTATGGGCCCACACTATCTTCGGGCAATCTAACCATTGGAAGATAGATCAAGAGGATTTTCTCAGTTACAGTTGCAGTTGAAGTCAAAGTTTTACTACAACAACGCAACCCTAAGCCTCTTGTTAAGGCACCTTAAGTGAAGAGATTGACCTAATTTATGGATAGCCTGATGTTCCCTAGCCTAGCGCACCTCCTGGTACTCTCAGCAAGCCAAGACGTCAAGTTTGATTTTTTGGTCAAAGTCAAAGGTTGACCATGTCAAAGCAGTCATGACTTACTCTATGAAGTCAAAGACAAGTTAGAAGGGGATTCTAACTTCAGAGCATGGAAGACAAGGATTGACCTCATCCTTGCCAAGAATAAAGTGTTAGATATCGTGAAAGGCAAGATCATGGAACCACAGTTTGAAGTGGGAAAAGAGAAGGAACCTAAAATCATTGTAGTTATGGAGAAGTTCAAGGACAATGACATCAACGCTATGAGTATCATAGTGGGCCCTATATAGCAGAGTATATTGCACCTTCTGATGCTTGTACATAAACAATAAGTTGATTTTTGGACCATTTGATCAAGTGTTGAATTCAACCATGATATATTGTAATGATCAAAAGCATGTGAATCTTTCAGAGAAACCAGTGTTCCATGACATGCCGAAGTACATTGATATCAAGCATTATATTCTCCGTGATAAAATCTAGAAGAGAGAAGTGGTTCTCTAGTATATCTCCAGAGATGAGATGATAGGAAACATTTTGGTAAATCCTTTGTCCAAGATGAAAAGTTTGCGTACCTAAGAGACAAGTTGGGGCTCATGGAGATGACTTCCTTATTGAAAAAGGAAGTGATTAATCCCAGGTTGGGAGGGAGCACTGATATGTTATTGATTTATGGACAGTCATTTTCCAGTTCGGAAAATAGTCCAACATGGCCAATTCCTTTCCATAAGTGGTTCGAGATTTATGATGGACATGCATTTTCCAGTTCGGAAAATGGTCCAGATTGGACAATAATTCTCGTAATGAAAATGGTCTGATAGATTTTTTATGTACCATAGACAATGATTCCCCTTGTGGCCAGTATGGGGGAATGGTATAGGACAGTCATTCCTCTTGGCAATCACTTTGAGTAGTGGTCAAGTAGAATGGTCCACCTTGTCGGGCAGTCATTCTTTCGAAGTTCATAGTTGTGAGGAGTTTCGAAGAATAGTCCATTTTGGAGGTTGGTGCAAGACAATCATTTCCATTAGGAAATGGTCCAGACAGTCATTCCCTATGGAAGACTCATTCTATCTATGTTTCATTGTGATTAGTGTTGGAGGAATGACCTAGTTAGGTGAATGGTCTAGGTTCAACAATCAGGGACATGAATTCCCTAGAGAAGACTCATTCTCTCTAGGTTGCACTATGATTAGTGTCAGAAGAATGGCCCAGTTAGGTGAATGGTCCAGGCTCAGAAACCAGGGACAATTATTATTATATGCTTGGGAAGAATAGTCCAGATAGCCCATGACTAATGTTTTACTTTATGAGGGCATATGCTCTTCCATATTTCATAGATGTGAGTGGAAGAATGGCCCAAATGACTTAGCTTGTATCATGGTATTGTTATCGAGGTTGATATAAGATGATATGATTGTTGTGGAGATTGTATGTCTCTGGATAGTAGCTGTATGCTACTGTGGTGGATGTGTTCCACTGGTTGTGACTATGTGTCACTGGTTAGTATCCATGTGCTACTAGGTGTGGTTGTGTACCACTCGATAGTAGTTGTGTACTACTATGGATAGACACAATTGTGTTCTATTGAATGACATTGTTTTGATTGCAATGGAGACTACCACTAGTGGTGGAGATAATTTCCAGCTAGATGGAGAGTCAATATGATGATGGACAGACATTCTCCCTGTGGAAAAATGGTCCAAGACAATCATTCTTCTAGGATGTATGTCCAGATTAGAAGAATAGTCCTTGTAGCCCATGGTGTGGCTTCCAACATTTGTTGGAACAGATAGTTTTCTAGGACATATGTCCAGATTAGAAGAATGGTTCTGGTATCACTCTGTGGAGTGAGTGACTTATTCGGCATCATGCCCTATTACTCAGATGGAGTGTGACTTCAAGAGATGATGCAGTTGATGCTATCAGATGATACTGATAAGTGATGATGGTGCTCATTATTTGACCATAAGATAGCTTATGTAGCTATGATGGTGCTACCGGCTGAATAGTCTGTTTGTGCTCAAGACCATTGCCTTTAATACCTCCCTAGAAAGGAGGGATTATTTATTTATGGTATCTGCGTGAGGTATTAACCTCTACATGCAACCCTGACAAGACTAGAATATTCGGGGAAGCAAGAGAAACCCTAAAACATTGGATAATAACCCTAAGAGGCAAGTCAGCTCAAGAGAATATTTATTATTTAGTTATTACCCTCTAGAAGTAGAAGTCAGCCCAGTTAGGTCACTTGGAGGACTATAAATAAGAGGGTGCTAGATATCATTTGTCACCTCACCTCTCATAACTGCATAAGGCCAGTGGTGCACAAGTTTGGAGAGGAGTTGCAGTTGTAGTTGCTGCAACTGGAAAAATTTCGGTTTGGATTGGACTTTCTCTTGGTTGTAGTTTGGACTTTCTACTTGGATTTTGGTTATTCTTGCTTGGTGAGCTAGCCCTGGAGAGAGGTATGCTACCTTGATTGATTATTGGTTCTAGTGTTTTCTTTCAGAATTATTCTCTCTGTCAAGGTTAAGGTGCTCAGGGGTGGCCTTTGTGCCTATGGTTGGGTGACAATATTGCTATATTGTCTATCATGAAACAAGCACACCTATTTTTCTAACAATAAGTACTGTTATAATTAATGCTGAAATATATTGTTGTTGTACACTTAGAGTTTTCCTACAAGCTCAATAAGAAGGATCCCTCTTGAACTAGTTTTCCCCTTGTGGGTTTTTCCAGGGGCATTGCCAAGAAATTTCTTGTGTCAAATGTGTTTGAATCATTGTTCACTATTCATTTATTTCCATTGTTGAGTTTCATATCTTATTCATTTAGTGTTTCTGCTCATAGTTCTAGTTGCATGTTGGTGAAAAACTATTGGAGGTTGATATCTAAGTTTTTGGCTAAGCATTTGTCTGGTATATTTTTACATGGTATCATAGATTGGGCTCTGAGGTTCAGTGGACATATTTTGGCACTTGGATAATAGTGAATTGCAAGGGTTTTTCTTGGAAGAAGAAGGGTAAGAAAGGGTCTGTGTCATTTTGACAAAGATGGCTTCTAATATCAGGTATGAGGATAGGTTGGAGGGGATCTCAAACTACCTGCAATGGAAGGTGAGGATTGAAAGTGTTCTCAAGGAGAACAAGTTGTGGGTGTTTGGTAATACCACAATGACAATATCTTTGTCAAATCCCATTGCTCTAGACGTCCATGAGGTGAAGGAAGCAAGGGTGTGGAGGATAACCTTGGATGGAGTGAGAGACCACCCGATTACACATTTGGATGAGAAGTAGAAAACCAAGGATATGTTGGATGCACTAATAAACATGCATGAGAACAAGAAGATGGCCCTTAGGGACAAGCTCCAAAGAACTCGAATGACCAAGGGAGAGAGTGTTTCCTCCTGTCTCACCTGGATTAGACATGTGAAGGATGAGTTGGCAACTGTAAGGGAGATTATTCATATCCTATATTACTTCAAACCAGTTCAGTTTGTCGGTGCAATATTTATTGAAGAAGTTATGAATCTTGGTCATAAGTGCCAATATTGTCATAGAGTTGGTCACTTAACACAATGTTTTGATCTCCATCCTTGTCTTCATTGTAGGATGAAAATAATCTCTCAGAAAAATGTTGAAAGAAGAAGAATTTTAAGAAAACAATTCATTATGGATGGATAAATTCATGGATATGGAATAAACAAGTAAAGAAGCTAGATAAGTTTGGCCATCTAGTCAATAAAAATGTAAAGCCACTGCTACATGGGGAAATGATAAAAGAAAAAATCTTTCAAACAACCATTCCAGATGATTTTGGGCATGATTCGAGTCCAATTCTACATGTTCTCTGAAATTAAAACATGAATAAAAGGTGGTACTCTCCATTCCTCAAGGGGAGGAGCACATTGATGAAAAGTATACTCTCTTACACCTTCAGGGGGGGAGTGAATATAGTTAGTGGTAAATCAAAACCACCACATTATTCAAATCAATTTGGTTAGTGGTCATCCAAAACCACCACATTATTCAAATCAATTTGGTTAGTGGTCATCCAAAACCACCACAATTTTCAAGTATCAATGGAAGATGGCTAGTGGTCAACCAAAAAAACCACCACATAAAGAATCCAAAGCTCAATCTTGGATCCCTTCAACCATGGATCATTGAAGAATAGAAGAATCCAATGCTCAATCTTGGATCCCTTCAACCAACTTCAACAAACTTCTCACCTTGCACCTGACATGGGGGAATTGTTGAAATCATTGTCATTGATTGCAAAGAATTAATGATGTCATTAATGTCATATTATGACATTACAATATACACAGAACATTTCCAAGATTGATTTATATATATAGGTGTACATGTATATTAGAAAAGGGGTGCACGTGAAAAAATAAAAAGTGAAATGGTGGTTTTAATCCCATGGGTTTGGGGTATTTTCCCATGGTTTTAGGTTTCTGCCCATGGTATTGGGAATTATTTATTTAATTGATGGACATGTACCTTCCTGAAGGGTTATGAAAAATTATAGAAAGAGAAATCATTGAGAGAAAGTGTGTGTGAAAAATGGATGAACAAAGATTGAATTGCGAAATCGGTTTTAGGTCATATTGGCATTTTTGTGATAACGTTTTTCTAGGACGTTTCAGACATTGAGATTTTGCAGAGATAGAGGAGAGATATTGGTGTAAATGTGGTAAAAATATCATATGTTTCTTCACTACACTTTCATAGATATGCCATGTGGAAGTTAGGGTTCCTGAATGCTCCTGAAATCAGTTTCAAACAAATCGGATTGGCACTTTCGCTATAAATTTTTTTTATGGGATGTTTCAGACCTTGATATTTTGTAGATATAGAGGATAGATCTTGGTTTACATGGGGTAAAAATATCATATATTGGTTTTCTATAATTTCATAGATATGTTCTGTGGAATTTAGGGTTCCTGAATGCACCTGAAATCAATTTCAAACAACTCAAATTGACACTTTTGCTATAACTTATTTATGGGATGTTTTAGACCTTGTAATTTTGCAGAGACATAGGAGAGATCTTGGTGTACATGTGGAAGGTGCATCTTTCTCTCTCGTCCAAATACACAAACACACATTATAAATCGTGATAATTAGCTCATGATAAACGAGAGTCTCTACAATCTAGTGGGTAGGTGGGAGATGTTTGTGTCATATTTTTAATAAATGAAGATCTTACAAAAAAGTGCAATTATATTAATGAAGGAATTAAAAATATTGAAGTGCATTTCAATGTCTAGTGGGTGGAGATGTTTGTGTCATATTTTTAATAAATGAAGTTTAGATATTCGATTGTATAATGAGATATTAAAATAACGATTATGCAATTAAATTTATGGGTAAGTAACAAGTTTTTTACATATATTAATCTTTTTTTTTAATGAAATGAGTTATTTATATTTAGTTTTCATGATGAATTGAGAAGAAATTCAAAGTGTGATCATCATTTTAAAATAGGAAATAATATTTCATAATACATTTAATATCAGAAATGAAGCATTCTTCTAATTTGGATTCTCTTTTGCATGACTTACTTATGTCAATATAACTTCATACAACCAAGATAAGAGTAAAGGCTATGAGAGCTTTGGCCTCTAATATAGGTCAAAACAATAGAATCATTATCAATTTGGAAATAATTATGATGATGTTAAAAAGAAGTTGCTTTCTTCATGGAATTCGACTATTACTTAGATATGCTATGTGAAGTTTCTCCATAATTCGTCTATACATATTTATTTTAGATTCTCTAGGATCAAGACTAGATATATTGTAAGGTGGAAGATTGTAATATCCAAGTTGAAATAATGTGCAAGAGTCATAACCTCTACATGCCAAGAGTGTTGGTAGCCATGTTTTTCCATATGCAAAGAAGACTAAGTTATAAGAGAATGATACTTCTACTTACCAAGACAATGATAATCAAGTAGGCGAAAAAACCAACATGGGAAAGTGATAATGTGAATCTAAACCTAAGTGATTAGAGGGTAAACCCTAAATGTTGCAAAAATATAGCATGAAGTATTGTTGTAGATTTAATGAATTTAGAAAGCATGGATATAAGGTCATCGAAGTCTAATACACCAAATCCTACATCCATATATTAGTGTTAGTGATACAACCTCATGGAAAATATTAATCTAAGATTGAACATCTCAAAATTAAAGACACGAGCCTTGCCTCTTCAAAAGGGGAAAATAAATATAACCCTTGTTCATTCAACTTTGAAAAGAAAGGGACATACTAGTATGGCCCTCATAATCAATACACATAGATACGTATAAGATGCGGTAACATTCACTATCTTTCGTTAGCATTAAACATCATTATTAGATAAATCTTCTTTTTGAAAACAATGAAAGCCATAACATTACTCTTTTTCAGGTCAACTTCTCATTCATAAGAATTTTGTAAGGATACCAAATCATCTACAAAACACATGAAAATAATAGTAACAACAAAAAATATACAACCTTCATTCAAATTTAACTTGTAGATAAGAAAATTCTCCAACTTGCATATATTTAAGATAAAAAGATGAGAGACAGGGGACAACATTGTTTAATGTCGATAATATTGTGAATATAATAAACAAAATCCTTGCAACTCCCACTTTACCTAAAACCTTTTCATATAGAGTAGCAAGAGGAGAAACAATAATAGAGTAGTAAGACAAGAACCATGCATATATTGAAAGCATACACCCTTCAGTTGTTGAACCAAATGCATGTCTATGGATGATAATGAACACTTTCTTGAATTCAACAAAGAAAAAATGTAATTTACTCCATATTATTTTTACTTCCACTATAATGCCCTAAGAGTTAGGGTATGATTTTTTGTTCAAATATTTTGTCTAAAACCAATGGTGGCCCATTTCATAAAATCTGTTTTTTAACACAAGTTTGGGAATGTACTAATATAACATAGTCGTTGATCCAGAAGGATCTCCACATAAGGAATTATTACTTTGTACACCATGGAGAAGATCATTAAAATGTTGATTAATGATAGGTGAAAAATATTGATTAATGTTTCATTTAAATTGTAAAAATGACCAATACTTTAAATGAGTGTGTGAAGCTCATGTATTATTCATTCAAATTGGAAAAATGAATAATACTTGAAATGAGTGGAAATTACTCATGTATTTTTCATTTAATTTGTAAAAAGGGAAATTAGTTTTGTGTGAGAATCTACCTCACAAATTAGTTTCCTAGTTTCAAGGGGAAGTTAGAATCTCGTGAGTTGTTTTGAGATTCTCCCTCATTATATCCCAAGTATTTTCCTACTCTCAAGGGGAGGTTAAGAGTCACATAGGTTGGTTTGAGATTCTTTCTCATTTTTGTCTTTGAGTTGTTATTAGATCCTAAATTTGTGGATCTTGTCTCCCTGAATTATGGAGAGAAGGAAACTATATAAACTCCTTATGTAAGCTCTGGAGAGGAGGCCCCCTTTTGGGGAGAGCTTGGAGAGAGAGTTCAAGAGAGATTGGAAGAGAGGAATGTAGTCCTTTTGGTGTTTGAAGAAATGATACTTATTTGAGAACCTTAAGTTCTCTTTGTGTAAGACAAGGTTGCTCTGGGTTTTTATCCCTTTATGGAGCATGTGCCACATCTTGTGAGAAGGTTTCAACCCTTGCTATAGGAAGGATAATAAAGAGATTCATATTCTAAGTGGATCCGGAGACGTAGCCAAAAGATTCTGGTGAACTTCATTAGCACATGGGTGTCAAATTATATGTATGAGTTTTGATTTCATTCTCACTTGATTAAGTAGAGATTTAATTACACATATGGACATAATTATGACAATTTTGTTCATGTTCATATGCAATGCTTAGAAATTATTTTCTCATGTTCACATGCAATTAATTGTCAGTAAATGATCCTCATCGTAGATTTTTGTAGAGAAATGTCTCACAGAAATTATTGGATCAGTCGTGAACAACTTGGATAGAACATGTTCAACTATTATGGCCCTACAAGTATTGGGATTAAGGTTGTCTTGAGCTTTGAAAATGTGATGAATAATATTGAAATTCTAGTAAGGGGGAAAGTCATAAGAAACTATGTGATTGTAAAGATCAATACTATGGACAACTAACATGGTAGCACTTGTTGGCTTGTTGTCGTGCATCTGTCCTAACACTAGAGGGTTGATGACATATGGTTCTTAATGTAATTTGTTAAAAAAAATTTTAGTTAATAAATAAATTATCAAGTAATAACACTTTTAGATTTATGCATCGATTTTCAGTGTTTTATTTGCGGTGGTGCCAGTGGTCAAGGCCACAATTTCAATTAGGTCATAGTTTTAACTCCGAAAAATAAGTGGTGCTACAGGTAGCATCAATTTTTGATTCAAGGGTCAATTTGGGTCAATTTCAAAGTTTTGTTTGCAATGTCAAGGGTGCAATTTCAAACAAGTTGCAATTTTAACCACCTCCCCCCAAAATGGTGCTACCAGTAGCACCACTTTTTGAAATAGGGGTAAGAATAACCACTCTAAAAAAATGAGAACTTTGGAGAGTTCTCATTAAGTTGGTAACTTTGTTTGAGGTGTCATATGAAAAGATGCACCTAAGTAGATTAACAAAGCACCATGATTTGATTGTTTACTGATCGACGCCAAATACACGTTCTCTCCTTTATCTAAATAAGTCTTTCCTTCAGTTGATTGATTCTTGTCAGATCCCTGGATTTTTCGTAGAATCCTTCGACTTGCATTCCCTTTTGTAATGTCCAAATTTAGCACATTTCCAACATCTTCTAGTTGACTGAACATGGGATTTATATTTACCCTTAGAATTAGACTTTCTATCAAAGAATTTACCTTTTCCCCTATTGACCGGTCAACCTCTTAGCACCAAGACATCTTTCGTTGATCCTTCCATGTTCTTCCACCTCATTTCCTATGAAAACAAATATGAAACCACATCTTCAAGAGTTAATGTGGTTGAGTTACTCCCAATATCCATGACTAAGTTATCCCATGAATTTGGCAAAGAACACAACAAACTAATACATTTCTCCTCCTTATTGATTTTAATATCCATAGACAATAAGTACTTAACATAGTATTGAATGCATTTAGGTGCTTTTTTATTGAGCTATCATCACTCATCCTTGGAATGTACAATTCCTTTCAAAGAAACTAATTGTTTAGAAGGGATTTCGACTAGTACAAGTTCCCCAACTTATCCCACAATTTCTTTGCATTGTCTTCTCCTAAGACATTCAACAATATCGAATATGGAAGACAAAGTCAGATCATATTCCTTGTGTTTCTGTCAAGTTTCTCCAACTCTTCCTTTGACATACCCTTCAAAATCATTCCAAGATCCACAACGACCCCTTGTTCTTGATATAAAATGATATCTTCCATTTTAAGCTTCCACAATTCAAAATTATGGCCATTAAATTTCTCAATCTCAATCCTAGAACTGTCTGCCATTCTTTCAAGAAAAAATTGGTTTCTTACAATTCTCATTGGAACTAGGTTTAACTCAAATCCAAGATATACTTAACATTTCTCTGATACCACTTGATAGAAACATTAAACCAAATAGGAGATAAAAGACATAATTAAACATAAAGTAATCAACAACAAACACACAGTACACAAAGATTTACCCTGGAAACCCTTAACCGGGAAAACCAACAATCCTTGAGCGATTCTCAATCCTTTGTTGTCTTATTCATTTAATGAATAAGGAGTTACATGACTAACCTTGGTCCACACCTAAGACACAATTTATCATCCTACTCTCTTTCTTTACCACAAGGACAAATCTATAGCTAATCCAACTTGTATCTTCATGACCAATGCACTCCTACAAGGCATAGTTACATCACTCTATCTGAAACTGAGAGTTTACAACAACCCATTGAGTAACCTAGACAATATTACATAATGCACTATTTATAGGCATCTACAACATGTACAACCCTAATTCATGGCACCCAAAACATACACAAATCCATGAAGATGGTTGGTTGTAATCCTATGAATCTTGGGATTATATTATAGATTTCAAACACTAGTGGAACACCAATCGACTAGGAACGTGTTAGCTACGAGTCAGATACTAATTGACCATCTGATTGATCTCCAATTGGTTAACCTTTCGACCTTTGGTCAGATACCGGTTGACCTCCAATTGGGTCTCCATGTCAACCATCTGTTGACCTTTGAATTGAATTACCCGTCGATTGATCCGTCCCTCATTCAATCATCCTTAACTAGAAAGTTAGTTGACTAAATTTCCACTGCAAAGAATATAACAGTCCCAGCAACTAGTATGCTGATAAATTGTGAAATCTACATTTTAAAATAAAATATTGATAATTGTTTTTAAAGGTCCAATATAATAGAATCAAGAAATCAAAAACACGTTTTCAATATGAATACAAATAAAAATCAAAACAAGATATTAAAAAAAACTATTATTAAAATTTTAATATAAATTTATATTAATAAAAAATAGCCAAAAAAATTCCATATAAATTACATGGAAATTGTTTTTCTTATTTGAACTTTTCTTTGGATTCTCAATATTAGAATTTAATCTTATCCTTCTTGAAGGTGTAACAAATCTCAGGAAGTAATTGGGCAATCTAATTACCTTAGCTATTGTAGCTTGGTTCACAACCTTAAATAAATATTTGAAGTAGTTAACACCTTCTACTACTATATCATTAAAATTTGTCACCCATTATACATTTTTGTTTTCCAAGGAAAAAAGTGTAAATTTTATTTCTAGAAGAAATAAAATTTACATTATGCATAATACATGAAATCGGATCATGTACTTGACCTACTATCTTCCCATAGCCAGGTAGAATGATTGTCTAATACAAACACAGAAGCCTTGGTGAGCATATATCTAAAAGACTCATTCTCAAAGTTGTCCTGAAACCAAAGACCTGTTATAGTGAAATCAAGAAATTGTAAATTGTTGCATCTACAAGAAGAAGACTATTGTCTGTTGATAACAAGGAGCATAAGTATAAGTGGAGGGACAAGGGAGGTAGTACAAATTTTTTTACATTTGAAAAGAAAAATAGAAAACTTGAAATCCAAAAAATCATCCTGTAGAATTTGAGCGTAGACAGATGAAGACTGTTATCACATAAGAGCAAGAGGAGATTCCTCTAGATCTATGAAAGGCCAGTGGTAGAAGCCCGACGAGGATCCTTCAAATTTTTCCTCCATGTGCCATTTCCCGAAAACCATCTGAATACCTGCTTTAGAGAGTGCATTGACCTCCATGTTTCTCTCCATGTAAACATGACATAAGGAGAAATTATCAAAAGATTGTAAGATGGGACAAAATCCTTCAAGAATAGGAAACATCTTAATGTTATGGCGTCTCTCTGACTTATTCACCCAGTTAACAACCAACAAAGAATCCCCAAAAATCTGAAGTGTGCAGATGTCTTTTTCTCCTGCAAAGGTAAGTAAAAGTTTGAGGGCCATTAGCTTAGCATAGTAATTTGACCCTGAATCCAGTCCAAATTTTGAAGAAAAACAAAGGGAACCCGAGATATGTAGAACCCCCCAACTCTGTAATGTCACCCATTATACATAATCCTTCTCTTTCCATATAGATTTTATGATCCAGATTTATGCAGGAACACAATGAAATATAGAAATACACATAAACACAGAGATGGAGTGGAAATAAAACTTCATTTCATTAATAACAAATGACTGAAATATTCTTACAAACATAATGGAAATAAACTAGATAGGGCGCTGATAGCTTATCTCTTAGAAGAGATGTGGCGGCTACTGGCCTCTGAACTGTGTTACAATGAGGCTCGAAGGCCTATTTATTATTGAGAAACAATGGAAAACCATAAACATCCAAATACCTAACCCTAGGACATGAAACACCAACACTATGGGCCCCGTTTGGGTAAATTGGTACATCAACTTCACAGGGACATAACTTTGGCATACGATCTTCGTTTGACGGACTCAATACCTCATTAGAAAGATCTATCGAAGGAATACAACTTTTGATGTGAGAAACATCGAAGGAAAATTCATGTTGCTCCCATTTTCCCAAAAAACATTGTTTAGGGCCTCAAAAGGACTCCGGAAGTTCAGGACCCAAAAAACTGTTAAAAATAGTAAACTATGCGGAAACTAAAAAATTGAAAGAAGAAATGGTGGGGGTCGAAGTGGAATAGGTGGGTGGCCACCAATATCACCTGGATCATTCCTCCCCCATTAGGAAGCAATGGTCCCCATTGCGTTGAGTTCCTCCATGAGATGAGGAAACTTCTGTTGAACATGGTCCCTGGTGAGACACTTGACTTGGTGAAGGAGTTGGTCTGCTTTGACAAATCGATATAGCGGTATCCTTTGTTGTCGGGTGCGCTTGATCTGTGTATCCATGATCTGATTAGTTGTGGCTTGTTCCATGTAGTTTGGATTTAACTCTATTGGTGTGAGTTGTTTTGCCATGTTGGATGTGTCTAGTAGAGGTGGAAAGTAGGGTCGAAGGTGGTCCACATTGAACACTGGATGCAGACCAAGGAATGGTGGAATACTGAGCTCAAAGGAATTGTCCCCTATAGCCTTGATGATGGTGTATGGCCCATATCAGAGTGGGCTAAGCTTGCGGTGGGGTCTAGCGAGGCACTCCTTTTGCAAATGTAGCCACACTTTGTCGCCCACCTAGAAGTTGTGTGGCACCCGATGTTGATCATGTCGCTGCTTGTACTTAGCATTGGATATGTCCAAGATGTCATGAACCTGTTGACGGATGTGTTGAATGTGCTCAATGAAGTTGTTTTCTTTGTTAGTCTCAGACTGGAAATGAGTTGAATCTTCCTGAGTAGCCGCAAATGGCATGAATACGTCAATGGGACATAGTGGCTGGAATCCCAAGCCCACCTGAAAGGGGATATGATTGGTTGAGCTATGGAGAGCCCGATTGTAGTTGTGTTGGAAATATGGGAGGCTCTCATCCCATGTGTGTGGATTCTTTGATTTGTACATGCACAGAATGTGTACGATCATACAGTTGACGAACTTTGTCTAGTAATTAGTTTGTGGATGGAAAGTTGTGGACTTGGTGAGCTTGGTGTCCAGCATCGACCAGAGGATAGACCAAAATGTACTGAGGAACCTGTTGTCCTGATCTGAGATGAGAGACTGTGGGATCCCAAAGTGTACCCACACGTGTTCAAATAAGAGTTTAGTAGTGGCTTATGTTGTGATATTCTTCTTATAGGCCATCATAATGGACATCTTCGAGAATCTGTCGAAGACCAAAAAAACACAGTCATTGCCATGCTTAGTAGAAAGATTCCCATGGAGATGGATTCCCAAGATTGAATAGGGGTAGGAAATGGAGTATAAGGGCCTTGCTTCTTGATGGCCAGTTTGTAAATGGTGCAAGCAGTGCAGGGCTTGATGTACTTCTCGACATCCTGTCAAAGGTTCGACCAATAGAAATAGTTTTGCAGTACTGCGACGATTTTCTCGACCCCAAAATGCCCAATGATCCGACTGTAGTGCACCTCCCAAATCATCTTAGAACACTCACTTGAAGGAACACAAAGGTGTCCTAGGTGACATAGCAGGGAATCCTGGAGGTGAAAATTGGGAACTTTCTTACCCTCCAAGAGCATATTGTATGTGCGACTAAATTCTGGATCACTTTTGTAGAGAAGAGGCCAATCAGAAGTCTCGTGCCCACAAGAGTTGAACATAGTGGTTAGCGCCACGATAGGTGGTCTACTGAGGCAATCTGCAACATTATTGGTGTTTCCTTTCTTGTACTTAATTTTCAAGTGAAACTGTTACAGGTATGTGGAACACTTATGATGGCGATTGTTCTTCAACTTTCCTGTGTCTGTATGAACTGCAGGGGTTGGTGGTCTATGTGGATGACCATTTCCTTTCCGAAAATGTAATGCTTACATTGTTGGCAAACCTGCACAATGGAACACATCTCTTTGTCATAAGTGGGATGCTTCTGGACTGTGTCGGAAAGTGTCTCAGTGTGATATGCCACTAGATGCCCCTATTGAGTAAGGACTGCCCCAATAGCATAGTCAGAGGCATCTATCTCGATCTCAAATGATTGTTGCAAGTCTGGTAATTTGAGCACTGGCACAGAGCAGAGGTGATGCTTCAATTCTCCGAATGAATTCTATTGAGATTCATACCAAAATAATTTTTCTTTTGCTCCTCCCTTGGTGACTTGACTCAAGGGCCAAGTGATACGAGAGAATCCCAACACGAACCTGCGGTAGAAATTGGCAAGACCCAAAAAGCTACGGAGATTTGTTAGGGTGGTTGGGGCTGGCCAATCCCAAATGGCTTGGATCTTGGATGGATCCACATGCACCCCTCGCTCATCAATAATGTATCCCAGATGTTGAACCTGGGTCATGCCAAAATTTCACTTCTTCAAATTGGCACACAACTTGTGTTGCCACCGTGTTTGGAGGACGCGTCGAATGTGGTGGAGGTTCTCTTCCCAAGTCTGGTTGAAGATCAGAATGTAATCCAAGTAAACCACTACAAATGAGTTGGTGAATGGCCACAAGATGTCGTCCATTAGCCTCATGAAGGTTGCAGGGGCATTCGTCAACCCCAAAGGCATGACCAACCATTCGAAAAGGCCCTCCTTGGATTTGAAGGCAGTCTTCTACACATCAGAGGGTTAGAATGGTACCTGGTGATACCCATACTTCAATTCGATATTGATGAAATATTTCGCCCCCTTGAGTTGGTCTAGAAGGTCATCAATCTGTGGGATCGAGTACCTATTCCGGACAATGATCTTTTTCAACACCCAATAGTCAATGCAGAGTCTCCAAGTCCCATCCTTCTTCTGCACCAACACGATCGGTCTCCCACAGGGCGATGAACTCTGTCGGATGTGACCTTTCTGCAACAACTCCTAAATCTGCCTCTTGATTTTTTCATTCTCCATAATAGAGCGTCGATATATTGGTCCATGGGGCAATGATGCACCTGGTGTCAGGTTGATGGGGTGCTTGACCTGGCAATGTAGAGGCACCCTGACAGGGGAGGTGAAGATGTCCTTGTACTCCTCCATGACCTTATCCATATTTTGTTGTCATGCAGAGGGGCCCTGTATGGAGGTCGTGGCCATAGTCTTCTTCTTTCCCTGAGGGTGGATCATCAGGAAAAACAAATTCCTGGTTTTGGAAATGATCTTACTACATTGTTTTGCAGTAACCAAAGAGATGGCAGTAGGCAATGCTATCTCTGGTATCCTGTACATATTATTGCCCAAAGTAATAATAACAGCATGAGGCCTCGACTCATACACAACATGTCGCTTCCACAAGTACGGTTGGCCTAATAATACATCAGAAACATCAAGAGGAGCAATGTCACATAATACCTCATCCACAAAGGGCTTGATGTTGTAGGGAAGGCACCATTGTTGGTTGACACGGAGGTCCCGTACTTGGTGCAACCGCCTGATGGTGTATGGTTGTGGGTGTGTTGTGGTTGATAATCCAACTGCTTCATGACCTCTACTGAGATGAGGTTCTTCTGGCTCCCGTTGTCGACAATGAACTACAACGGGGAACACTTTACCCACATCTTGGAATGGAAGAGGCGCTCCACCTCCTTTGGATATTCTGGTTCCTCCTTTTGGATCTTCATGGTGGAAATGGTGGTGTTGGGCTCTGCATCGATAATCTGCTTCCCCCTGTCATTCCCCTTGTCGGTTTCTGATTCAGAGTCAGAGAATGCATTCGATTCAGAAGCCTTCAACTTGGGTACTAGTGACTGCTTGGCTTGACACTCACTTGTGTTGTGAGTGGAGATCTTATAGAACTCACACCACTTCCCCATGTCCTTTTTTGGCTTTGTGGTGTTGTTCTTTGCTTACAGCTTTGGCGGGTTGTCTTGGGCCACCCCGCCTTGGCTTGGTCCTTTGTTTTGCAGTTTGGGGGTACCTTTCCCTTGCTTCTGATTCATAGACCCAAAGTCTCACTTCTTCTGTTTGAACTTCTGCTCAATCTTGGCAGCATACCGGTATGCTGCACCAAGCGAGGAGATGTCGAGGGACTCCATTTTCTCCTGACTGTATATGTGCAGATAACAGAGGTACTTTAACACCAAATGTTTCTCTGAATCTTTGATACCCAACTTTATGCTTTGGGTATGAAAAAAATTCGTCAGCTCATGCACATCTTGGTCCCTTTGTTGCCGCAACGTAGTCCATTGTATGTATTTTTCCTCATAGCTCCCCATGGGATAATATTGTTCCTTGATGGAGTCTCAAAAATAATTCCAGGTGTATGTGACCGAGAATAGAGAGGGTTTCCCCTCGCCCTGTTACTCCTAGTAGGTTTCCCACTAGTCCTTAACATGGGGGGCAACTTTGAGGAGTGAAAAAAAAATCCTTTCTCGATCGGAAAAGTCATGAACCGAGAAATATACTTCTAACAGATTCAAACATCTATCAATGACATTTGCATCTATTTGGCCCTCAAATATGGGAATGTCAAAGTTTACTTGTACCTTAAAAGGAGTGGTGCCTCTAGAGTGGTTGTTGGATGTAGATGCGTTGCCAGTGGGAAGTCGTTGAAGGATCTGGGCAAAGTTGTCCATCATCGCATTCCTTTGTTTCTTGAGGGCCTCCTCAAGCAATATTTTGATAGGATCTCCTGCTCCCTCATCTTTTTTTTCTTCCCCCATGGGCGACTGTCGGGGTTTGCGAGGATGATCTTGCAAAGGTTCAACCAGATCAATCTCTGACTCCTTATACCCCGACCTCTTTGGGGACATGCAAAGAAGGATCGAGAAAGAGAAAACCGCTCTGATACCACTGATCCAGATTTATGCAGGAACACAATGAAATACAGAAATACACATAAATGCAGAGATGCAGTGGAAATAAAACTTCATTCCATTAATAACAAATGACTGAAATATGATTACAGAAAGAATGGAAATAAACTAGCTAGGGCATTGGTAGCTTATCTCTGAGAAGAGATGTGGCGGCTACTGGCCTCTGAACTATGTTACAATGAGACTCGAATTCCTATTTATTATTGAGAAACAATTTACAACCCTAAACATCCAAATACCTAACCCTAGGATATGAAACGCCAAGACTATGGGTCTCGTTTGGGTAAATTGGTACATCAACTTCTCGGGGACATAACTTTGGCATACGATCTCCATTTGACATGCTCAATACCTTGTTAGAAATATCTGTCCGAGGATTACAAATTTTTATGTGAGAAACATCGAAGGAAGAAAAATGTTGCTCCCTGTTTTCCCAAAAAACGTTGTTTAGGGCCTCAAAACAACTCCGGAAGTTTAGGACCCGAAACACTACTAAAACTACTAAACTGTGCGCAAAATGAAAAAATGAAATAAGT
>SNQJ01S0020492.1:49458-66276 GCA_010110895.2 Picea sitchensis | reverse complement strand
TAAATGGTCCCCATTGCGTTGAGTTCCTCCATGAGATGAGGAAACTTCTGTTGAACTTGGTTCTTGGTGAGCCACTTGCTTTGGTGAAGGAGTTGGCCTACTTTGACAAATCGATATAGCGGTATGCTTTGTTGTCGGGTGTGCTTGATATGTGTACCCATCATCTAATCAGTTGTGTCTTGTTCCATGCAGTCTAGATTTAGCTCTGTTGGTGTGAGTTGTTCTACCATGTCGGATGTGTCTAGTAGAAGTGGAAAGTAGGGTCGAATGCGGTCCACATTGAACACTAGGTGCAAACCAAAGAATGGTGGAATACTGAGCTCAAAGGCATTTTCCCCTACAGCCTTGGTGATGGTGTATGGCCCATTTTAGAGTGGGCGAAGCTTGCAGTGGGGTCTAGTGAGGTGCTCCTTTTGCAAATGTAGCCACACTTTGTCGCCACCTGAAAGTTGTGTGGCACCCGATGTTGATCATGTCACTGCTTGTACTTATCATTGGCTCTATCCAAGATGTCATGAACCTATTGGAAGATGTGTTGAATGTGCTCAATGAAGTTGTTTGCCTTGTCAGCTTCAGACTAAAAATGAGTTGAATCTTCCTGAGTAGCCACAAATGGCATGGCTACGTCAATGGGACATAGTGGATGGAATCCCAAGCCCACCTAAAAGGGTTGTGGCCGGTTGAGCTATGGAGAGCCCAATTGTAGCTGTGTTGTACATAGGGGAGGCTCTCATCCCATATGCATGGATGCTTTGAGTTTTTCATGCGCAAAATGTGTACTATCATCCAGTTGATGACCTCTATCTGGCCATTAGTTTGCGGATGGAAAGCTGTGGACTTGGTGAGCTTGGTGTCCAACATCAACCAGAGGTTGGACTAAAATGTACTGAGGAACCTGTTGTCCCGATCTAAGATGATAGACCGTGGGATCCCAAAGTGTACCCACATGTGTTAAAAGAAGAGTTTATAAGTGGCTTTTGCTGTGATATTTTTCTTGGAGGCCATCATAATGGACATCTTCGAGAATCTGTTGACGACCACAAAAACATAGTCATTTCCATGCTTAGTAGAAGGAAGGCCTGACATGTAATCCATGGAGATGGATTCCCAAGGTCGACTAGGGGTAGGCAACTAAGTATAGAGGCATTTCTTCTCGATGGTTGGTTTGGAAATGGCACAAGCAGTGCAGGACTTGATGTACTTCCTGACATCCTGTCGAAGGTTCAGCCAATAGAAATAATTTTGCAGTACTGCCACAATTTTCTCAACCCCGAAATTCCCAATGATCTGACTGTAGTGCGCCTCCCAAATAATCTTAGCACACTTTCTTGAAGGAACACAAAGGTGTCCCAGGTGACATAGCATGGCATCCTGGAGGTGAAAATTGGGAACTTGCTTACCCTCCAAGAGCGTATTATATGTGTGGCCAAATTTTGGATCACTTTTATAGAGAAGCGGCCAATCAGAAGTCTCGTGCCCATAAGATTTGAGAATAATGGTTAGCGCCACGATAGGTGGTCGGCTGAGACCGTCTGCAACATTATTGGTGCTTCCTTTCTTGTACTTAATATTCAAGTGAAATTGTTGCAGGTATATGGACCACTTCTGATGGAGATCATTTTGCAACTTTCCTTGTGTCGGTATGAAATGCAGGGGTTGGTGGTCCGTGTGGATGACTGTTTCCTTTCCCAAAATGTAATGCTTCCATTGTCAGCAAGCCTGCACAATGGAACACGTCTCTTTGTCATAAGTGGGATACTTCCGGACTGTGTCGGAAAGTGTCTCAATGTGATATGCCACTGGATGCCTCTGTTGAGTAAGGACTACCCCAATAGCATAGTCATAGGCATTTGTCTTGATCTCAAATGGTTGTTGCAAGTCTGGTAATGTGAGCACTGGCGCAGAGCAGAGGTGATGCTTCAATTCTCCGAACACCTTCTGTTGAGATTCATACCAAAATAATTTTTCTTTCGCTCCTCCCTTGGTGACTTGACTCAAGGGCCAAGTGATATGAGAGAATTCCAACATGAACCTGCGGTAGAAATTGGCAAGACCCAAAAAGATGTGGAGCTCTGTTAGGGTGGTTGGGGCTGGCCAATCCCGAATGAATTGGATCTTGGCTAGATCCACATGCACCCCCCTCTCATCAATAATGTATCCTAGATACTGAACCTGGGCATGCCAAAAGTGCACTTCTCCAAATTGGCACACAACTTGTGCTGCTGCAGTGTTTGGAGGACCTGTCAAATGTGGTGGAGCTGCTCTTCCCAAGTATGGTTGAATATTAGAATGTCATCCAATTACACCACTACAAATGAGTTGGTGAATGGCCACAAGATGTTGTTTATTAGCCTTATGAAGGTTGCAGGGCATTCATCAACCCGAAAGGCATGACCAGCCATTCGAAAAGGCCCTCCTTGGATTTGAATCCAGTCTTCTACACATCAGAGGGATCGATTGGTACCTGGTGATACCAAGACTTCAAGTCGATCTTGCTGAAATATTTCTCCCCCTTGAGTTTGTCTTGAAGGTCATCAATCTATGGGATCAGGTACCTATTCCGGACAGTTATCTTTTTCAATGACCGATAGTCAATGCAGAGTCTCCAAGTCCCATCCTTCTTCAAAACCAACATGATCGGGCTCCCACAGAGCAATGAGCTTGTCCGGATGTGACCTTTCTGCATCAACTCCTGAGTCTGCCTCTTGATTTTGTCATTCTCCAGAACAGAGCGTCGATAGATTGTTCCATTGGATAGCATCTCACCTGGGGTCAGATCAATGGGGTGCTTGACCTGAAAGTGTAGAGGAACCCCTGCAGGGGAGGTGAAGATGTCCTTGTATTCCGCCACGACCTTAGCCATCTATTGTTTCCGTGCAGAGGGGTCATTTCTGGAGGTTGTAGCCACAATCTTCTTATTTCCCCGAGGGAAGATCATCAGGAAAACAAATTTCCTGGTTTTGGAAATGAGCTTACTATATTGTTTTGCAGTAATCAAAGAGATGGCAGTAGGCAGTGCTATCTCCGGTATCCTGTACAACTTATTTCCCAAAGTAATAATAACAACATGAGGCCTAGACTCATACACAATATGTCACTTCCACAAGTATGGTTGGCCTAATAATACATCAGAAACATCAAGAGGAGCAATGCCACATAATATCTCATTCGTGAAGGGCTTGATGTTGTAGGGAAGGTGACATTGTTGGCTGACGCAAAGGTCCCGTCCTTGGTGCAACCACCCGATGGTGTATGGTTGTGGGTGTGCCAAAGTAATAATAACAACACGAGGCCTGGACTCATACACAACATGTCTCTTCCACAAGTACAATTGGCCTAATAATACATCATAAACATCAAGAGGAGAAATGTCACATAATACCTCATCCGTGAAGGGCTTGATGCTGTAGGGAAGGTGACATTGTTGGTTGACGCGTAGATCTCGTCCTTGGTGCAGCCACCCGATGGTGTATGGTTGTGGGTGTGCTATGGTCGACAAGCCCATCTGCTTCATGACCTCTACTGAGATGAGGTTCTTCTGGCTCCCATTCTCAACAATGAATTGCAACGGGGAACCCTTTACCCACATCTTGGAATGGAAGAGGTGCTCCTCCTCCTATGGATCTTATGGTTTCTCCTTCTTGATCTTTGTGGTGGAAACGATGGAATTGGGATCTGCATCAATAATTTGGTTCCCCCTGTGATTCCCCTTGTCGGGTTATGATTTAGAGTCAGAGCATGCATCCGATTCAGAAGCCTTTAACTCATCTCTGAGTGACTGCTTGGCCCGACACTCACTTGTGTTGTGAGTGGAGATATTATGGAACTCACACCACTTCCCCGTGTCCTTTTTTGGCTTCGTGGTGTTGTTCTTTTCTTGCAGATTTGGTAGGTTGTCCTGGGCTACCTCACCTTGGCTTGGTCCTTTGTTCTGCGGTTTGGGGGTACCTTTCCCTTGCTTCTGATTCACGGATCCAAAGTCTCACTTCTTCTATTTGAACTTCTACTCAATCTTGGCAACATACCGGTATGCCGCACCAAGCGAGGAGATGTCGAGGAACTTCATTTCCTCTTGAATGTATCTGTGTAGAAAACTGCGATACTTTGACAACAAATGTTTCTCTGAATCTTTGATACCCAAATTTGTGCGTAGGGTATGAAACAGATTCCTCAGCTCATGCACATCTTGGTCCCTTTGCTGCCGCAACGTAGTCCATTGTATGTATTTGTCCTCATAGCTCCACATGGGATAATATTTTTCCTTGATGGCATCTCGAAAATAATTCCAAGTGGGTGCGACCGAGAACAGAGAGGGTTCCCCTTCACCCTGTTTCTCCCAGTAGGTTTCCCACCAGTACTTGACATGGGGGGTGGCTTTGAGGAGTGAAAAAATAATCCTTTCTCAGTCGGAAAAGCCATGAACCGAGAAATATCCTTCTAATATATTCAACCATCTATCTATGAAATTTGCATCTATTTGGCCCTCAAATATGGGAATGTCAAAGTTTACTTGTACCTTAAAAGGAGTGGTGCCTCCAGAGTGGCTATTAGATGTAGATGCACTGCCAGTGGGAAGTCGTTGAAGGATCTGGGCAAAGTTGTCCATCATCGCATTCCTTTGTTTCTCGAGGGCCTCCTCGAGCAATATTTTGATAGGATCTCCTGCTCCCTCATCTTTCTTTTCTTCCCCCATGGGCGACTATCGGGGTTTGAGAGGCTGATCTTGCAAAGGTTCAACCAGATCGAGCCCTAACTCCTTATACCCTGACCTCATTGGGGACATGCAAAGAAGGATCGAGAAAGAGCAGACCGCTCTGATAGCACTGATCCGTATTTATGCAGGAATACAATGAAATATAGAAATACACATAAACGCAAAGATGCAATGGAAATAAAACTTCATTTCATTAATAACAAATGAATGAAATATGCTTATAGACAGAGTGGAAATAAACTAGCTAGGGTGCTAGTAGCTTATCTCTTAGAAGAGATGTGGCGGCTACTTGCCTCTATACTATGTTACAATGAGTCTCGAAGGCCTATATATTATTGAGAAACAATGGAAAACCCTAAACATCCAAAGACCTAACCCTAGGAGATGAAACACTAAGACTATGGGCCCCATTTGCGTAAATTGGTACATCAACTTCTCGGGGACATAACTTTGGCATACGATCTCCGTTTGACGCGTTCAATATGTCGTTTGAAATATCTATCCGAGGATTATAACTTTTGATGTGAGAAACATCAAAGGAAAATATATGTTTCTCCCCATTTTCCCAAAAAATGTCGTTTAGGGCCTTAAAACAACTTCGGAAGTTCAGGACCCGAAAAACTTCTAAAAATAGTAAACTATGTGGAAAATGAAAAAATGAAAGAAGAAATGGTGGAGGTCCAAGTGGAATAGGTGGGTGGCCACCAATCTCCACTTGGACCAGTTTATATTTTCCTACAATTGGTAGATATGTGAAAAAACTTTGTGTTTTCATTCCCCGTCTGGAGCCACATAACCCTACTTTGTAGTCTCCATTCTTTCTCTTTGTCTAGAAGGATTTGTCTATTTTTATCTTCTAGATGTTTTATTTATGCTTTTTTATTCTCAGAATTATAACCAAATCCCTCACTATCACAGTAAAATGTTATAGTTTTCTCCACATCTTTAATATTTCTATCATTCCTTAGTTTGTTTTCATTTGACTATATGTAACACACCCAAGGTGGGGCATAATTTTTTTTCTTTTCTTAATGGACAAATTCTCCATCCAAGACTTCTAATTTGGAAAGTTCGAGACTCAGCCCGACCCTCCGGTCAAGATTCTCCAATTCTCTAAGTCAAACGAGACTTTGAGACCTTGATAGTCTCACCTCTAAATCAAACACAGACCCTTCAACCTCTAGTGCAGGTCTTATGATATCCATGACCTTCTCCTTTGCGCTTCAACAAAGTCTCAGAGTTGGCGTTAGCCCCTTTTCTCTTGGCGACCATTTCATATGACCGCGGGTTATGATCAAACGCCAATTACGTGATTTCGGGTGCAATCAAGAATGGTCTGGAACCAAACTGCTTTTTGCCCAACATATCACCATGAGCCACCCCATGTCCTTTTGTTAATACCGTGGTCTTGATTGTGGCCTGTGCTCAAATTTTTAAAGTTAGAACACCTTCTGTCCCTGGAATGTGATGTGACCATTGATCTCACGATCTTGACATTACTTCGGAACTGACAACTCAGATCTATCCCTTTCAAACCTGCAGATCAGATCTGCCCCTTTCAAATCAATGGACATGACTTGTTTCACGATTAGGGTTTTAGAGTTTTCAACTCTCAAATATTTACTTTTCTCCATATGACAATCTTCCGAAATGGAAGATCTTCTGACACCTATCCCTTTAGATGTGCGGTTATGATCTTCTCCATGAGATCGACATTCAGGAGTTTCAATTCTCGAACTCTCGTTTATTCCAGGGTGATTTCTCCAATATAGCAGATTGTTTGCCACACGTCCTCCCAATCCAATGGTTTTGCTTCCGCTTTGGGACTTTGGCCCTTTCAACTAGATCAACGGTCCTTCGGCTCCCTTCTCGATCAACGATCGAGATCTCCTTCGAGTCTCCAGAATTTTGAGATCTCAAATCTCAAACTTCACTTCCCCTCGAAGTAAGCAAATTCCTATCGCGTGTCCACTTGAATCGGATGGTTGAGGCTTGCTTCGGGTATTTACCTAAAATCTACATATTTGTGCCACCTGTCCTCTTGATCTGATGGTTATGAATTACTTTGGGATTATGCCTAGAATCCACCGATCTATGCCACGTCTCTTCTGGATCAGACAGTCCAGATTCACCCTGGATGATCCAACGCTTGAGATTTACTTCGAACGATCTGACGACTGAGATCTACTTTAGAATATCGAACGATTGAGATTTACTTTGTCTCTCTGGCTCTCCAAACTTTGGGAGTCTCAAATCTCAACTGAAAACTCTTGAACATATTTCTCCGGAGTCCACGATCCATCACCACGTGTCCCTCTGGATCTGGCGGTCCATATTCACTTCGGGTCTTCAGGGTTCGGGAATCTCAATTCTCAACTGAAACCCCGGTGTGATTCACCTGGAGCTCACGATATATTAACGCGTGTCCTCTCTAAATAAACGACCCTCATCTACTTCGAGACTTCGGCCTTTGAAGATCTCATATCTCAGTTTTCCTCACTCTTTGTTTCTCCCGAAACGGTTTTACCCAGAGTTCGTGATCTAATCACACGTGTCCTCCCGTGAATTGATGATTCCCAGTTGCTTCGGCTATTCAGGCTTCGATGATTTCAAGTTCTTCTTCTTCGCGTTCTCTCGGAGTGATTCCACTCGGAGTTCACGATCTATCGCCACACACCCTTCTAGAGATCAATGGTCATGGTTTACTTTGAGATTTCAGCGTTCGTGAGTTTCTACCTTTCCACGCTCACCTTCTCCCGAAAGGATTTCATCCAGAGTTCATAATCTATCAACGTGTGTCTCCCACGAATAGACGACTACAAATCACTTCTAGGCTTCATGCTTCGGGAATCTCAACATGCTCACCAACGCAAAACTATGGAGTATAATCCTCTCGGAGTGTCAGATCTTCGTACACGCATCTCCTACTATCAAGAGTCAGGATGAACTCTGACACTTTGGCCTTCAGGATTTCTCGCTTCACACAATCCATTTTCCTCCGTAGTACTAAAACTCCAAAGCGAAGGATCTAGTGCCACGTGTCTCCTGGAACCAACAACTAGGATGGACTTCGGCACTTCAGGAGGTTGACTCACTCCTCGATTGATATCTCCTGGAGTTGGTCAGTGATGGACTGACTACCTCATAGATTTGATAGTCGGGATGGCTCATGAGCATCCTCAGATCTAAGGTCCAGATTAACTTCGGGACTTTGGGACTTCGGGGATTTTTACTTCCCTTACAATGAACTTTCTAAATTCGCCGAACTTGTGAAGTCCGAAGGACTCAAGGGGTTGACTTCTGCACTCCTTCTCATATCCAATGGTCACAACAGACCTTGGTTCTTCCCAAACAGTTCTTGTTCATTCATCTTCCGAGCAAAGGAACCTTCCCTTTCGATACTTCAATCTCGCTATTCTTCGTGAGATTTGTTGGCTCTAAAAGGATTAAGGGATTTGCGCTCTTTCTCTTGAACGTAACGCTAGGAAGAATTCTTCCACGCACCCCTTATGCTCATTCCTTAACTCTACAAATTAAGTGGTTCTCGGTCTCTGCTTTCCTCGCAGAGAGCCTGTGCATACATGCACTATCTCTTCTAATCTTTAACAGACTCCTTCCTCCAAGGGACTCATAATGACTAGGAGGGTCGACATGCATACATGAAACTATGCCCAAGGTCGATGAACTCACGGTTCGTGGTTCTAGCTTAAGCCACCATAGGGCGCAAGCATTTACGAGTATAAAACATGTCCAATCCATATAATTTCCTACTTGCCTAATTACAAAATCAAGAAGACGCAAAAAGGGATACAGTATAAATCATTAAGCAAACATATCCATCCCCGCAACATTCATAGGATATCCAACTTTAATTCACAGTACCACTTAAATACACAAGAAATGTGATTACTTATCTATTACAGGTGGTAGCCAACTAACTGACTGTGGGTGTTCATCCTTCCACTCAAACATAGGCTCAACGGTATTCATTCTTAGCACTCTGACCACCCCTGTTCCAAGCCATGATATCACCAGGGAACTCTCGCAGTTCTCAAGTATTCTTTCTCTGTTTCAACTTCTGCTCGGGTTCTATTCTTTGTGAACTTTCAGAGATTTCTCTCTCTTTTATGGCCTCGACGAGGTTTATCAGATGCTCACTCAACATCAAGCTCGCGACCTTCTATTGATCATCCGCTGGAGAGATCCCGCGTTCTCCTTACCAACTTGTATATCCTTTTTCCCCAGGATGGTTCTCGACCCATCATGTTCCTTCTGTCAAAAGGAAACTTAGGTCAGCTTGGTTTGTCATACCCAATGGTATTTCGGGATGACATTCTGTGGTTAGACCATGCTTCCATTCATGGGAGTGGTTGATAATTCAACCACTGGTCCTTTCTTTACTAACTGGTTTCTCACCTTAGGATTCGAAGGAGATTTATTATCCCCATCAAGGGAAATTTTGGGTTATTTGATATAATGAAACCTCTCTTATAGTTTTCACATTCTTTCCTCTAGTGATATCATGGATAATACTTTCAAGGCTTCACCCCCACAGTCAATTATTGGAAACTCAAACAATAATACATTTACACTATCCACATGACTTATCATGGTAATCCTATTTTATGATTAATTACAAGCTGGGGGAAACAGGGTGTTACAATTCCCTCCCCCTTAAAGGAACATCGTCCTCGACTTTCTTTATCAAGACACCTGTCATTCCTTTCTCATTCAGTTGTTTCATAAATCTTGATCTTTCTTTCTCAGTCAGGTCCTTTTTTAGACCCTTAATCTTGGTCACCTGCTTTCAATAATTCTTGGACAACAAGCACGTTAATCACAGTCTTATGCGAAAAAATTGCATAAAAAAATTTTTCTAGGAAAATTTCATAATCTTAATACAATAATTATTTGCGTAGTTTGTGGATTTGTATCCACATGGTTGTTTTGTTATCCAGGTTCATTGTTTTTCCTTGACATACCCATTGGGTGCATTATCCCAATCAATAGTTTACAAGAACTATTAAGGTTTCATCTTCCTTGCGGTCACTCACCTTCCAGGCCTAGGCTCAGACATCCCCTTCTCTGCTATATAGTCCCTTGGGTGATCCTTCTTGCCTTGCCAAGGGTTTCTCGTATAGGGAGAACTACCCATTGTGTGCATGATCCCAATCAATATTTTACAAGAACTATTAAGGTCTCCTCTTTCTTGCGGTCACTCACCCTCCAGGCCCAGGCTCAGGCATCGCCTTCTCTGCTATACAGTTCCTCGAGTGATATATCTTTCCTTGCCAAGGTTTTCTCGCACATAAAGTATTCCAAAGACTCTATCGAGTCTTACAGTCGAGGAGTCCCTCAGAATTTCTCTGTCGAGGCGTCCCTTCGGCTTGTGTTACCTCAACACAACACATTCTAGGTGATCATGGCTTACCACAAGGTTCTCATGGCTCAGTAGTAGCCATTTTTCATGCTTTTACAACTTGACAACCTTCCATCTTAGCTAAAATTAGGGACGAAGGTTACTCTCCTTCTCTCGAGTCAACCTCTATTTCATGTAATCGGATTATACTCTTTCTCACCCGTATCACAGACATATAAAAATTCATGAGACATCATCATAAATTTTAAATTCAAAATTTTCTTGTAAATCCGTAACCCACAGATATCCAAATTCCACATTTTTTTCCATATTGGTTTCACACAGGAAACAGATTCATAATTATTATACTTTCCTCCCCATAGCGGTTTGGCTCAACAAACAATTGGTCTTCCTTATGGCTTATAACACTCCCATATTCAAGACTCCTTTGCTTCTTTCACTTTCAACTTCAATCAACCAAACAAATTGTTAGTTTCCATGCACATACCTTTTATTGCACTTTTATAAGGTCATCACAAACAATTTCAGAATTGTGCATACTAACAATCAAATTCACTTTCTCAAAAAGGAAATACCATTCCTTGCAGTTTGGCTCAATAGGCAATAGGTCTTCCTTATGGGATTACAATACTTCCATATCCAAGACCCATTTCCTCCTGCAATTTCAACATTCCTCAGCCAAACAAATTGTTAGTTTTCAAAATCAAGCATACTAATAGTCCAAGTCATTTTCATCTATTCAAGGATACAAAGCAAAAGGATACATCATCCCTTACATATGCATCATTTCAGCCTACCAAATTTTTCAAAATGTAATTTAGATATCAATTGACTTTAGTTAATGTGCCAACATTCGTGGCCACATTCATACCCAATGCACCCTTGCATTGATTTTTAAGTTTCCCACACTTTACGACATGTACTTTTCCATGGTTTGTTCATTCTCATTCATTGTTGCAGCAGGACTATGCTTCAAGCTACATGATGATCACAATTCCAAAACGACACACATGAAACTCAAAAGTTTCACGTGAATGCCTTTAAGCATTCTTCCTTCATTAGCAACCAGGGTGCCAACACTCATGGCCACCCAAGAAATTATCTTTTCCTTAATACCTCTATATCTTAAGTAGAGTATTGGAAGGTCCTCCTTCCTTAATGGGAAATCCGTCGTCTTCCCTCTTATGTAAACATGCATCCCCTCAATGCATTCCATGCAACATGATAACTATGAGCACCTTGATTCTCATAGAACCAGTCCTTGAGACCACAATCTAACATAGAGTGCCAAAACTCTACCTTCCTTGACTGGCCAGGAGGAACTCTGTTTTCTCTTCATGAGACTGAGAGTTGTGACCTCGGCTCTATTCTCTTCAGACGCTACCCTTTCAACTTCCATGTCTAGGTGCTATGATCCTGGCTAGATCGCTTGTCTACAATTCGAAGGTGAAGATATGTCTTTCTCCAGATCCAACAACTGCAAGGGATTGCGGAACCTCAACTAGCCCGTGGTTTAATTCTCCTTCCGATCTCCACAATAGATGCAGATCGTCCGATCTTCAATCGGATACCAAACTCAAAACACAATTGTATTGAGTTTAAATTATGGGTACGGGTCATGACATTAAACTATGTGCATATACCTTCCCCGTAATGAATACGGGTCGTCGATCTTATCCCTAGATCAATTCTAAACCTCACAATTCCAAATACGACAATCCCGACATAGAAGTATTTGACCGAGAATTTAGACTGAGAGCAGAGCCTTGATTTTCCAAATTCAACCTTAGAACCCAATCATGGTACAAGTTTACATGGAATTACCACATGGGTGCCTTGCAGGCCCACCCACCGATCACTCATAGATCAACGGTTCATAGTGATTGTGAAATCCCCAATGTGCTCACTCTTTATCGGAGAGTTCAATCTCCAAAATCTGAAAAGTTCTCGCCCAACTCTTTTAATCGTGGTCGTTGATCATCCACCCCGACGAGATAAATGGTGTTGGTTGATTATGGGCTGTAAACTAGCACGTCCGTTAATTCTGTATTCGCGCTCCGTAATCAATACGAGCCATCCAATATATGATCGGATCCCAAACTCAAAGAAAAGATACATTGAATTTAAATTACGGGCACGGGATGTGTCGTTAACTCGTTTTCTTATTCGATCTACGTAATGGATGCAGGTCATCGATCTTATCGAATGAATGGAATTTGATCCGTTAACTCCAGTGCATATTGAAGTCAATCTAATGAAAAATATTGGTTTCCTTCTGATGAACGGATCGTGTTCACTTCCTCTGTCTGGTTCTTGATTAACCTGATTTGATCAGGGTTTTCCTTCGTGATCTTCACGACCTTGATCTATCGTTGATCAAAGGGATTTCCATGATCTCTTAGTAAAGGTTTATAGAGATCATTTGGTTTAGATGTTGTTGCATCATACAATCAGTCTTCTCTGCCAGAGGTTCACACCTCCAACATTCGGGTTCTCCTTTCTAAATCATACCCTACTTGGGTATCCCTGGCATACAAGTGCCCTTTCAAAATTTCATGCATAACATGAGACAGTAAAATATTTCAGAAGGGACTCTCACCCAAACCTTTTCATATCTTGAGCCACATAAGCATGAACATTTTTATACATGTTCTTGTCTGCTAGCACCCTCTTTTTGATATTTACCTCATCAACATTGCTTTAGCGGGATTTTCACAGTCCTGTCAACAATCTTTCGACCGCAACCTTCCCATGGTCATCCTCTGCTTGAGGTTGCCCATTATTGGTAACTGTCTTCCTCAACAGTTCCAATTCCTTTCTATACACAATGTGCATCATTAGTTTTAATATCAATTAAAATGCATGTATCATAACATCCAAATCCATAAAACTTATTCAAAATGTCCGAGCAAATATTTATGCACTTCATCACATTATCTTCAAGGGTTTCCATGAATGCAATACAAACAGTTCTCAATTGTTTCTACAATAATACAATCATCATCACTATGGTGTCAAAACATTTACTTTCATTAGTAAATCAACTTTCTTATTCCAAAGGAAACATAACACATAGGAAGAAAGGAGTTATGGGCTCTCCCCTTCTTCCAAGTCTTTCTACATTGCCTGGGAATTTTCAGTCCAACTGAGTTATCTCTAAAGGCCTCACTACCTTTTCTTAACATGGCTCCAACCAAGCCTATTCAATCAAACATACTCCTTTATTCATTCATTAGTCTTCTATTCATTACATGATGCTCTCAAAATGTAATCCAGGATTTCTATATATATATATATATATAAGCTTGCAGCTCACTGCTCAGTTTCTCAACAATTACTAAGGCTGTGACTTTGTCCTCCTGACAGATTTTTCACACAGTTCTTCCAAAGGGAACTCCCTCAGCATGAAACTTCCTTATTGCACATCCATCACTATCCGTGATGGCCTCATCCTTGAATTAGCTTCAGCTTGTTGCTAAGCATTTTCTAAGAAATATAAACATGCATTTTTTTTTTGTCATGCATCCAGATTATGTATCCACACATATTCTGGTTTTGTTTACTTACATCCATGATGTAATTAACCACAGACATTTATACTTTAAAATCATTCAACTCTTGATCGTTCACAATCATTCTCATGTGATTCTCAAAGGCATAATCATTTGCCTCTTATCATGACAATCATAGCACCTTTGCTCTTTTACTCCTTCATGTATTTATATTAGTATTCCTTGAGGAAAGGGAATACATTCCCCTCAAGATATTATTTGGAACAAAACTTTCATGACTCTTCAGAATGGAGTCAGCCATGCATCCATAGTATTCATTTAATCTGGACAAGAGAAAATATTGATTTATATTTCACTCATTAGGGCAACCATATGGTACCTGTAACTATACTCTTACATCATACATGTGCACCACTTGCACATTTAATATCATTCATACCAAATTGGTATTAATATCAAGCTTCTATATCCTTTTCCCAATGATCTTCCAATCATCTTTATGATCATGTATACACATCTGTGTATAAGTAGGTGCATCTCTTGCACCTTTTTACCTCATGCATTCGCTTGATAGTTTAATTTCATCATTAATGTCCTTTGGTTTGAGATTTTAGTCACTTACAAGACTAATCTCACAGTCATATATTGTATTGATGTTGCCTTCTCTCAAGGCAATAACCAACCAAGGTCACTTTCCTCTTTATGTGACAACTTCTAGCAAGAAAACCTTCTTGCCTCAGCGTCCATAGGGTTTAACCCATCTCACTTTTCTCTGGTCATGAGGAGTTATATACTCTGATTTTAATATAAAGAAGAAACTATAACTACCAGGGATCCTACCTGATCCTATCAGATTCATTTAAGCCCACAAAGGTATTACCCATTATATAATCCACCATCATCAGTGCCTGAAGTTCCAACTACTCATGCTTAGAAGTAGTGTTACGAACACCAGGTCATCCATCCTTCAAGCTTCAACTGCTCTTGACAGAACCCTTCCACCTTCAACTATCCACATTCAAGTCTTATTATAAATGTTAATTATCATATCCCTACTCTGATAAGAGTAGTTATCACCTTGACAAAGGGCTAAAGAAATTCTTCAGCTGAAATTCAACAAGAATTCCCAAAATCACAGGTTCAATCTGCAGTCCTTCTCCTCGAGGAGTAAATGAAGATAACAATACCTCCTTACATGACTCGTGCATGAGCCAAAGCATTCCAAGTGTTGTAACCATGCTCTGATACCAATTTGTAACACACCCAAGGTGGGGCTTAATTTTTTTTGCTTTTCTTAATGGACAGATTCTCCATCCAGGACTTCTAATTTGGAAAGTCCGGGACTCAGCTCGACCCTCTGGTTCTCTAAGTCAAACAAGACTTTGAGACCTTGATAGTTTCACCTCTAAATCAAACACATGCCCTTTCAGCCTCTGGTGCAGGTCTTATGATATCCGCGACCTTCTCCTTCGCGCTTCAATGAAGTCTCGGAGTTGGCGTTAGCCCCTTTTCTCTTGGTGACCATTGCATATGACCACGGGTTATGAGCATACACCAATTATACGATTTTGGGTGAGACCAAGAGTGGTTTGGAACCAAATTTCTTTTCACCCCGCAATTCACCACGAGCCACCTAGTGTCCTTTTGTTAATATTGTGGTCTCGATTGCAGCCCACCCTCAACTTTTTAAAGTTCAAACACCTTTTGTCCCTGCAATGCGATGTGACCATTGATCTCACGATCTTGACGGCAATTCGAAACTGATGGATCAGATATGTCCCTCTCGAACCTGTGGATCAGATCTTCCCCTTTCAAATCAACAAACATGATTTGTTTCGTGATTCGGGTTTCAGAGTTTTCAAATCTCAAATCTTTACTTTTCTCCATATGATAATCTTCCGAAATGGAAGATCTGCTGACACCTGTCACTTTAGATGTGCGACTATGATCTTCTCCACAAGATCGGCCTTTGGGAGTTTCAATTCTTGAACTCTTGTTTATTCCAGGGTTATTTCTCTGAAATGGTAGATCGTTTGCCACACGTCTTCCCAATCCAACGGTTCTTCGTCCTCTTCGGGACTTTGGCCCTTTCAACCAGATCAATTATCCTTCAGCTCCCTTCTCGATCAATGATCGAGATCTACTTCAAGTCTCTGGACTTCTGAGATCTCAAATCTCAAGCTTCACTTCCCCTCGAAGTAAGAAGATTCCTGCCATGTGTCCACTTGAATCGGACGGTTGAGGCTTGCTTCAGGTCTTTACCCGAAATCTATATATTTGTGAAACCTGTCCTCTTGATCTAATGGCTATGAATTACGTTGGGACTCTACCTGAAATCCAGCGATCTACACCACGTCTCTTCTTGGTCAGATGGTCTGGATTCACCTTGGACGATCCGATGCTTGAGATTTAGTTCGGATGATTTGATGACTGAGATCTACTTTGGATGATCAGACGGTTGAAATTTACTTCGGATCTTCATCTCTTCGGACTTCGGTAGTCTCAAATATCAACTGAAAACTCTCGAACAAATTTCTCTGGAGTCCACGAACTGTCGCCATGTGTCCCTCTAGATCTGGCGGTGTAGATTCACTTCAAGTCTTCGGGGTTCGAGAATCTCAATTCTTAATTGAAACCCTAGTGCGATTCACCTAGAGCTCGTGATCACTTCAATTCTTTGGTGTTCAGGAGTTTCTACCTTTCCACGCTCACCTTCTCCCAAAAGGCTTTCACCCAGAGTTCATAATCTATTGACGTGTGTCTCCCATGAATCAACAGCTTCAGATCACTTCGGGGCTTCGTGCTTCAGGAATCTCAACGTGCTCACCAACGCAAACCTCTGGAGTGTCAGATCTTTGGACACACATCCCCTAATATCAACGGTCAGGATGAAATCTGGCACTTCAGCCTTCAAGAGTTCTTTCTTCACACAATCCATTTTCCTCTGGAGTACTAAACCTCTGAAGCGAAGGATCTGGTGCCATGTGTCTCCTTGCACCAACGGCTAGGATGGACTTCGACACTTTGGGACTTTGGGACGTTGACTGTTAAGCCCTAATATTGGCTCACTAACCCTTAATTGGGGCATATTAGATTATTAATGTTATTTTATTTATGTCGGCTTTAGGCCATTAGTTGTAATTACACCTCCTAGTCTCCTATATATACCAAGGAGACATTTTCATTTTGAATCATCTTGTACTTGAACATTT
>SNQJ01S0020492.1:29049-49448 GCA_010110895.2 Picea sitchensis | reverse complement strand
AAGTGGGGTAAAAGGAGGTTGCCCCCTCGAAGAGGCTTATTATCTGATATTATCTCTTTTTCAAGGCGTTGAGTACTTTTCCTGAGGTTTTTATATGCTATATTGATGTTTGGTTCTTAACATTGACTCACTTCTCGATTGAAATCTTCCGGAGTTGGTCAGCGCCGAACTGACTACCTCATAGATCGGACGATCGGTATGGATCCCGGGCATCCTCAGATCTAAGGTCCATATTAACTTTGGGACTTTGGGACTTCGGGTATTTTTACTTCCCTTACAACGAACTTTCTCAATTTTCTGAACTTGCGAAGTCCGAAGGACTGAAGGGGTTGAATCGCGCACTCCTTCTCGTATCCAATGGTCACAACAGACCTTGGCTCTTCCTGAATAGTTCTCGTTCGTTCATCTTCCAAGCAAAGGAACCTTCCCTTTCAATACTTCAATCTCTCTATTCTTCTTGAGCTTTGTTGGCTCTGAAAGGCTTAAGGGATTTGCACTCTTTCTCTTGAACATAACGCTAGGAATAATTCTTCTGCACACCCCTTATGCTCATTCCTTAACTCTAGAAATTAGGTGGCTCTCGGTCTCTGCTTGCCTCGCAGAGAGCCTGTGCATGTGTGCACTATCTCTTCTGAGCTTTAACAGACTCCTTCCTCCAAAGGACTCATAACGACTAGGAGGGTCGACATGCATACATGAAACTATGCCCAAGGTCGACGAACTCACAGTTCGTGGTTCTAGCTTAAGCCACCATAGAGCATAAGAATTTACGAGTATAAAACATGTCCAATCCATATAATTTCCTACTTGCCTAATTACACAATCAAGCAGATGCAAAAAGGGATACAATATAAATCATTAAGCAAACACATCCATCCCTGCATCATTCATAGGATATCCAACTTTAATTCATAGTACCACTCAAATACACAAGATATTTGATTACTTATTTATTACAGGTGGTAGCCAACTAACTGACTGTGGGTGTTCGTCCTTCCACTCGACCATAGGCTCAAAGGCATTCATTCTTAGCACTCTGGCCACCCCCATGCCAAGCCATGATATCACTAGGGAAATCTCACAGTTCTCAAGGATTCTTTCTCTGTTTCAGCTTCTGCTCGGGTTTTGTTCTCTGTGAACTTTCATAGATTTCTCTCTCTGTTATGGCCTTGGAGAGGTTTATCAGATGCTCACTCAGCATCAAGCTCACGACGTTTTGTTCATCATCCACTGGAGAGCTCCCGCGTTCTCCTTACCGAGTTGTATATCCTTTTCCCCCATGATGGTTCTTGACCCATCTTGTTCCTTCTATCAGAAGGAAACTTGGGTCAGTTTGGTTTGTCATACCTAGTGGTACTTCGAGCTGACATTCTACGGTTAGACCATGCTTCCATTTATGGGAGTGGTTGATAATTCAACCATTGGTCCTTTCTTTATTAACTGGTTTCTATCCTTGGGATCCGAAGGAGATTTATTATCCCCATCAAGGGAAGTTTTGGGTTATTTGATATAATGAACCCTCTCTTATAGTTTTCACATTCTTTCCTCTAGTGATATCATGGCTAGTACTTTCAAGGCTTCACCCCCACAGTCAATTATTGGCAACTTAAACAATAATACATTTACACTGATCACATGCCTTAACATGGTAATCCTATTTTATGATTAATTACAAGCTGGGGGAAACAAGGTGTTACACTATATCACTACAACTTGCTTTGTCCTCTTTAAATAATGGTGATATTCAAATAGGAGTTGATTCTCCCAATAGAGCATCAAAATGTTCCTAGAATTTTTATATCCTACTCACAAATTATTCTTCTTTTAACCACTATGGATTCATCTTGAATGAATTGGTTGGTTTTCCTTGAACTGGAGCCACTTCCAGTAGCACCAGACAATGATCTAAGTCCCCCCAGTGGAAACCCATTGAAGAATTCGTATGACTTCTTCGAGGAAAGCTTCTAAGATAAAAAAAAAAATTATCAAATCTTTTTACAATGAGAGTCTCTCATGTTCTCTTGTTTCTCTAAGTAGGAGTTAATTTTACGGGTTTGATGTCCAATAATCCCATATCCTCCAATTTGTTTATAAATTAATTAGATAGGCAGACAACTTGGGCAGCTGGTCCTCATACCTCATATGTTGCCAGAGGGAATTTTAGATCCCCACTAAGCACAATCAAACCTTTTTAAATCCATTCACTACTAAATAATTTATCCTAATATTTCATTCTTTCCATATAAAACCCATAAATATTTAAAAGGGTGATTGTTTTTCCTAAATCCAGAGAAAACAATGTAATGCCTAGACCTGATAACCATGAATTAGTATAAGTAAAAGATCATTTTTCCACCCAATAACATTCCCCTATATCTCCCTATTTCATCAATATAACTAATTCTCAACTCCCAAAAAGTTTTGAAAGATCTTGGTAAAACTTTGTCCATGTGTATCATTAATTCTTGCAAAAATATGATGGATGGGACATTAATTCTTGCAAAAATATGATATATGGATGATTTACCCAGCTATTATTCTTTTTAAGGCCATATTTAGTGGATTGACACACTCAAAATAATTAGTAATATTAACAATTTAGTTTTAATTTATAAATTTATAAATTTATAAATTCAAAATAATATTTTTTTAAATTACTAACTTATGTTTCAACTTAAAATTTTAATACTTGTAAATATATTTTTATAACATTGTAGATTAAATATATTTTTATAACATTGTAGATTACTTAAAGTAATCACTAACTTTTTTTTTAATGCTCGGTTAGATTTGTTTTATAATAGATAATATTTGAGAATGAATTGATTTTCTTTTATTAATTTTATACTTTATTTATAATCTCTATTTTTTTTTATAATAATATATCACATTTATCTTTTAACATTAATAATATATATAAATTACACAATAACACTGGTTATATAATAATAATAAAAAAAAAATATTGATAAATTATTTTATTTATAATTTATGTAATATTTTGATAAATTATTTTTATTTAATAATAATAATAAAATATTCATACATTAGTTTATTTATAATTTACGTAATATATTTGATAAATTATTTTTATTTATAATTTAATTTATTTAATAATTGGATAGTTTAAAACTAATTTTTGACAACGATAATCATAAATCATAAAGTAAATTTAAATTATATTTATTATTTAAAAGAATTATTAATTTTTTCAAATATAAATTTATATGATTATTTCAAAATTATTAAATTTCCAAATAATTACTATATTTAATATATTGAGTCTATGGATAAATATAAATGTAATGTGTGTTAATTAGATTTAGATCTAATAATTAAAAAAGAAATATTATCCTCTCCTCTTGAGTTTAAATGGTAACATGTTTATTCTTCTTGAATTAAATTATTGATTGATATTTTTTTTTGTGAACCATGAGAAATATTTTACCCATATAAATTGGAGTGTGAGGTACTTAATTACATATGTTAAAAAACAAATGTAACAATTATATTTAACTTATATATCCCACAACCCTTTTATTTGCATATCTATTGTAATTAATTTATTGATTTTTTATTTTGCAATTAATTTATTAAATTTTTAATTTTTTATAATTGTATATTTTTTTAAAGGCACGGGGCTATGCTTCAAGCAACTCTTGTTTATTTTTTGTTTCATCAAAATTTTTGATATGAATTGTTAATTGATCGCTATGAATTGTTAATTGATTAGTCCACTTGCTATATCCTTGTGGGAGTCATATAACAATCACCCAAGAGTCCATGCCATATTCACTGCTTTGTATTTATTTCTCTTAAGTGCAATGATTGCACCACATTCATTGTTTTGATGTGCCATGGTTGTTGTTCTCCATTTTTTTTTATTTGTTCTATGGTTTGCATTTGAGCTCCAGAGCACATGTTCTATGGTTCACATTTGAGCTTTGGTTTAAAATTGTTCATAAAAGATATCAAATATTTATAATTTATAGATAGTGCATAGGTCATCTCCTTTTCTCTCAGTGGTTACATTTTATTTTATTCAACATAGTTCCTTGTCACTCTTTTATAATGCATCACTAAGCTTAGAACTTGGTGTTTAATATGCATTTTTTGGGATTACTTTTACATTGAAAAACTTTTGTTAAAAACTAAAAAATAATTAGTGGATTGCCAAATTTATAATTATAAAACAAACAAAGTATTTAGTTTATAAAGTTAATAATGATAGAAATTATTAATAGCTAAATTGTTACGAAAAAATAAGTTAAGAACCAAGAGTACTTCCTAAATTCACTGCAATTATTGAGGGGGAGATATAGTGTATGTAATTAGACTTGTGTAGTCTATTCTCATTTGACAATGAGATGATTTAAGATCTATTTTTTGACACAAAATTTTCATTTAATTTTAATGAAATGCTATTTGAAGGGATTTTATGAAAAAATGGTGTGTTGCAAAGACATCATTCACAAGCACAAGTAAGATATAAGCAAATAGACAAAAAAACAAAATGAGTGTTATCACACCATTTTTCTTCTTCCAATGATGACATTTAAGTGATTTTAGATGAAGATATTACAAACTAGCATTAACCATGCTTAATACACTCCAAAGCATGGGTTATAGGCCAATTGCATACCATAAATCCAAGTCAAACTTCATGTTGACCATTAGAGTGGTCACCTGAATTTGCCTTTATTAGTCATGTGACCCATGTGAGAAATTCCTCAATATCAATGCTATCCTTGTAGTGGTGTGATTTGTGCACTTTTGTGATCCATAAATGCTAAGGGTTACATCAAAATCTTGGTGGGTGAATACATGACCATACTAGTGGACCCCTCTTATTCAATATAAGGGTACTTGGCCATCCTTTGATCAATTATATCACATGGTTTCCCATACTTGAATCTTGTGCATTCACATTAGAGCCAGTTCATCTTCAAGCCCAATGTTAGCCTATAAATACAAACCTCCTCCACACATTCAACATTTTTCTTGTGCTAAGTTAATGCTCCCAATCTTGTGCCAAAGAGTGACAAGTCCCTCGCTTCACTCACCTTTCTTGTATTTTCTTAACCTCATGCTACCCATTTTTCCCTCCAAATTAAATGTTTATTACATAAGGGGAAGTGTTGTCTAATTGCTACACAATAGAGAGAGCTCGTTGGAGGACAAAAAGGACCATCACATAAAGAAGGATTGGAGACCACATCTACAAGCTACTCATGTGATATTAGTTAGTTTTATTTCCTTTCCATTGTCTCATACGTAATTGTTTTTATTTCCGTCCAATATGTTGTTTGAATAATTTAAATTTATGTTTTGAATGTTTTCTTAGTTAGTGTACATGCATAGGAATTAGCATTGGTAATATAGCTTTGTTTATCACTTAAACTTGTTTTCTTAGCTTCTCACATTCAATGGAGAGTTCTTTTTGGTACACACATGCATGAGAAGAAACACAAAAAAACAATGACCATACTTGGGAATATTATATGTTAATCATGTTCTTGGTTGTTTCCGGGACTATCTTTCACTTTCTATTAGTTTGTAGGTTATCATAGACCACCTTGACCTTGGCACATGACTACGAGGTCAATATTTTCAAAAACAAATTTTCTTCCATTCTCGAGAAAACATAGGTCTTTTCCCTATTTTTGCACAAGCACACATGGTTCTCTTTGAAACCTACATGAGTCAATGGAAATGCAAGCAATGCCTATTTAGATTTGTCATGCAACTATACCTTCTATAGCCCATGTGAATGAATCGTGCATGCAAGTAGTGTCTCTGCAGTGCGATTGTGCAGCTTTGTCTTCTTCTTCTTTTTTTTTTTTTTTAAGGGGAATGCATATCCCTGGGAAACTTGTTGGGCACTTCCTCTCATTCTGAGAATGGTACCTAGAGTAAACTAGATTGTACAAAAGCTCAATATTTTTTCAACATGGGGCTCAAGGCCATTATAACAATAGACTCATTAAGAGCTCAACATGTCACTTGCGAGAATTGACCTTAGGTGGAGAGGATAACAAACATTCTTCCCAACGACTCAAGCTAGACCCAATTGATGCCAACTATGTCTATAACATGTGCGAAACCCATTAAATTCAATTTTTGAGTAGTATTTTTCCTTTACGAAAGGTAGTTTTAGCATGTTAATTTTTCCTATGGTTTATTAATTGCTTTGTCATTTTTGTTTTTCATTAAATTGCTCAAAGTTAGGAATCTACATTGATAAAGAATAAAATCATTCATTTCAAGTATATATATCCTTTATTTATTTCCTTTTCAATGATTTAAATTCAACGTTTTACCTTTTAACATTGTCAATTTCAGTTGATCACATCGATGGTGCACATATCAAAGGACCCAAAGACTCTTCCATATTGGATGTTGTTTTCCTTGCACTCATGAGAGATCTCTATGAATTAGAAATGATTGGGAGATTCAAATACCTTCTCTCACACTCCTTAAAAGACAATAGACATGAATAATGTCGCCAAAACAAGGCTATTAATTCAACCAATTAAATCCTCCCACAAGGACCAAAAACTATTTATAGTCTAGGTTAGGGTCATGGAGTTAGGCATCTAAACAAACAATCCATGGTAATTTCTCATTGGAACATAGATGTTGTGCTATGGATCTTGAAGTCCTTTCTAATGAGAATGCTTTACCGGTGCAAGGGATGTGCCATCTTTTTAAGTGTCGATGTTTAGGTTTGATCAGTCAATTTGTATGTGTCTCCCAACTCATTCAAATTCATGTTTTTCCTAACTAGTGAGGTCAATAAACCCTTGTCAACATCTTGTAGAGAGGAATTCCAGTGACCAATCATAGGTTAACTACCAGGTGGATTTCATGGGATTGTGAGGGCACCTAAGACAAATAGTGGTTAGCCCATTGGTTTTCACCATCTTGGGCATGCCACTATAAAAACTCCTTGATACCTTCAATTTCCTTACTTGGTGGAGTACATCACAATTATTTAATACATTTGGAAGGCCCTTTTTAACCACTATAGATTATGTATTCTTGATCAATGTGTTTGAGTGCGATCATTTCTTTCATCAAGAAAACCTGTCACCAAAACCATATTTTTTGATGCAGAAGCATCGCAAGGGTGTGAAAGCATAGCCAGCAGCGAGACATCGCGGAGATAAGAGACAGCTAGAAAAACACCGAGCACATTTTTTGAAAATGTTTTGAAATATTAATGAAGTCATTAAGTGGAGGCATGCTTGTATTATTGTAAAAGGACCTTGAGCGATCCACTCTCATCCATAGTAGATAGGAGCCTTTATGTGTAATGAATGTAGGTAGATAGAATTTAATTCTAGATTAGTCAGTTTTAGAGCACAAGAGGGAAACGGGATATAGACACCCTCATTGTATAGTTGTAACATGACTGTCAAGATAGAGCAGAGAAGAGAAGAAGCAGAGAGCTGTGTAGAAGAATTCCATGTACAAAAGTTTTGGATTAATACAAAAAGCCTTGATTCAGACTCATGGTTCTCATATATTCTCTGTGTATGCATTGTTGAATGTTATGCTCATGAATGTTTTACTCCTTCTGTCATGCATTTTCTGTTTATTCCATGTGTGTATGATTTCTTGTTAAATGTTTGAAATCTGGGAGGGAGAGTAAGGAATGAGTTTCAATTGTTTCTCTGCCTGAGTGAGTAAAATTCTTGCAAGGAGTGCAGTGAAGTTTGTTCGCAAGGAGTGCGTTGACAGAAGTCAGAGTTCATCTTTGAAAAGCTCAGGAGGGATAACAATTGTTCTCATTCTCGCAGAAGTGCAAGTTGAGCACAGGAGCCATGCGAGGTGTGCGCAGGCTGAGTAAAGTCTCAGAGTTTGCGAACCTGAGAAATTGTTGAAGGACTACTGCTGTAGGGAGTGCGCAGAGTCGAAGGACTTCAATTCTTTGAAGTAATTGAAGGATTCGCCACAAGGAGTGTGTGCGAGAGTCTTCTTTAAGACTTAGAGTTGGAGAAAGCTCAGGAGGGATAGGGTCTTCGCATTTGTCAAAGAAAAGCATAGAAGGTTGGTGCCTTGAGGCGTTGAAAGGAGGCGTAGCAAGTTTGCGTTGCAGGTGGGTAAGTTCCGCAGATAAATACTTGGTTAAATTTGCAGGAATTGTCCAGGAAGAAATGGACGGTCGGAATTATTTGAGAAGAATTCGCGAAGTCACAAGAGCCGTCAGATCTTGCAGAGAAGCATGTATGTTATGATGAGCTTTCCTCAAGCGTAAGCTCAGAAGAAATCAGGCCCGTAGGATACAATTCAGCCAGGGCTGTTGGATCGCTCGCGAAATATCATTTCGGGGTTTCGTGAGTTGAAGGGTAGAATCTCATTTCAGGGTTTCGTGAGTTGAAGGGTAGAAGGTTTTGCATCAAGGTTCGTGAAGGTGGAAAGGCGAAAGGGATCGTGAGTCATCCATCCGGGGAGTGACAGGGCGATTTAGAGATCTCACAAATTTGGAGGTTCATGAGGTGAGAGCCCAAAGGTTGGGTACCTAGGTTGTGAAAGGTGAAGTCCTGAAAGGGCTTGTGAAGTTCCATTGTGGGACCGCATACCCACGCGGTCGGACCCGGGCAGCCAGAAGAGTTGGAAGATTAGAAGGAATTTGTGAGGTCAGCGAGCCGCAATAAGAAGTATTGAGGGAGCTTTGGATCTCGACACTGGGTGTCGCGGATACAAAGGGAGACGCATCGGGAGCCGGGCGGCAAAGTGAAAAGTGGGAGCGTATGTAAGGAACACGTGGTAGAATCGCAAGGTGGGCCTGTGGAATAGACAGGCAGACACATGTTGTTCATTGAAGAGAGTCAACATCCCGTTGAATTTGCGTGTCTCGGGGGTTCATAAGATAAGGGGACGGAAGTCCAACCTTTCGATTTGTGAAGTGGCAAAAGGAGAGAAGCGCTAGTGGGAAGCCTAGCCGGTGGTCACGCGGAGAAGGGGGAGCTTGCACCTAGTGTCGTTCGCGCCAGGGAAGCTTTCGAAAGGACCTGTGGATCAAAAGAAAGAAGATTCAAGCAGGGAATTGAAAGAGACGATCTGGCTCAAAGGGAAACGAAGAACGATCCTGTAAGCGAATCCTCGACCTAAGGGTTGAGTGGGTCTGCACCATTTTGTCACCATTTGGAATACACTTAAAAAACACTTGTCACTACACCCTCATACTTGTTCCCTTTGGAGACATCACTTTAGTGATTCATATTTGTAAACACGCTACTTTGATTTAGCATTTCCACAACCATGCCTAGAGAAAGAGGAACCCCAAAATCATGTCATTCATGGCCATTTTGAATCTTTCAAACTTGTCTCATATCATTAATGACCATATCCAACATGATGCCACTTGTCGAATCTGATATGAAACATACATGAACTAGCAATGAAAACCAAGAATGATAGAAAATAAGAAGAAAATAATAATAGCTCAAAATAGATTGCTCACTTTATTCACTTGGACAAAGGCCTTCTTATAGATTTTACAATGGGTCCACAACTAACTATTTAACCAATTGTATGGATTTCAAACTTGGAAGAAATTTTTACTCTTTATGCACATACCTTGAAGGCTAAAATAAATGCCAAGTAGTGCAAATGCATACAACTCAAGGGTTGAAAGCATGCAACTAACTATCAACAACTATACTTGGATATCTAGGAATACTCCCTCAAAGGAGGGGAACTATTGGTAATGCACCCTTCTTGGTGGGTGCATCCTTGAATTATGTATAAGTTTATCTCAGTTTAGATTGAAAGTGTCCTTGCTTGCCTCCTAAAATTGGAAATACTCTAGGAAATGGAAATAGACTACAATAAAACATACACCATGTTGATTATTGAACTATAGAGAGACATGTCTTTGGCGGGAGTTGAAAGAGGTGCGCACAAAGAATGAAAAGTTGTCTTGGAACCATCATACTACCCATGTTGAAAGAAGATGCCAAGGAATAATAAAGGCACAAACACAATAAACATTGAAGCAAAAATGGATTTTGACCGAATATATGATCACTTTATACTCTAGATCATTGTTCCCGTGGATTCCTATTGTGATGGAATAAAACCCATGAGACTTTGTGGTGTCCTAGTGGTATTATGATAAAAAAGAGTCTCTAAGAGGATGTCCGGTGTTAATATAAATTGCACTACTGGAAAAGATGTCGGAAATGCTACTGTGTTGATCTTACCTCCTAGTTTAGAAAAGTTGCTAAAGGGAGGAAACAAGGTATAAGAAACTATCCTCTATGTTGAGTGATGATTTTTCCATTGTTGAATGCATGTGGTTTTCAATGTTGGAAGAAAGTGGAATCCTCAAGAAAAAGGCTATGTTGGCCATGGGTGCTATAGATTGTGTATAGAGAGTTTCCTCCATGTGAAAATTCCTAGCCAAGAATCAAAGTGAAAAGATGAAGCGTGTCCCATGGTCAAGAAAGAAACCTCCTCATCAATACTAGTGATAGTGAGGAATATAACATTGTGCTTAACCAAAATCATAGGCCATGCCTCCCATAGAGTGCCATGGATACCTACAGGAATAGTTGTATTATCAACTTGAGTAAAAACCACGTGCAAGCTCGTGTTGGATTGTGTATAGTACCAAAACTATTATGATAAGGGTTGATGTTGGATTGATGTTGTGAAGTAGCGTTCACTAGATTTATAATAGTTAATGTTGGGGTGATAGCAAGAGAGTTTGAATTCTTATGGTTGTGTTGCATCAAGAACCAAGGCATGTCCTAAAACTATACATGGGATGTATTTTAACAAATATATGAGGGTCAAGAGTTGTTGAGTAAAAATGAAATGTTAAGGCATTATTGTTTTTGTAGAAACACTATTAGTGTTGTTGTCAATATGCTTGGAATGTTGAAGGCCTAGAAGAGGTAGCTAGTGTGTAAAGAGATACAACTTGTAGCTAATGATCAACAATAGTTGGAGTAACTGCTAGGTGCAAAATTGTAGTAGCTAGGTGATGGTACTAACAAATTCCACTATATGGAACAAGAGAATTGTGCAATGGAGAATCTAGTGCAACTACTATAAATATCATAGTTGCAGTTGATGAGAGTACTAGGGGATTGAGGCAATTAAGTAGAGGGATAATTTGAGACAGTAAAGGTAAGAGATATGTTTACTTTGAATTGGTTGAAGTGTTTGAAACTTCTCATGCTAGAATAATACTTTAGTTATTCATGGTGGAGTGGGTTATTTGGTGAGAGTGGCCCCTTATTTATTAGGGAATTGAATGGTCAAAATAGACTTCAAAATTAATTCTTAAACGATGAGAAATAAGGAAAGAATCCAACATTTATTAATTAATTGTCAAATGATTATTAATTAATATGTATTTGACTAGTAGCTAATAATGATTGGTGTTGAGCTAAAATAACCATCCCCAACCTATAATATGCATAAGATCCAATAATGTGCCCAAAATCGACAAACAATGGGTGGGAGATCGACAATAAAATATAATTTCACTCACATAAACGAGGAAAAATAGTACAATTGTATAGGAAAGTATATGAATCGATCAAGAAAATGAGCTAGGGTGGACTAAGACTAGACTGGTTCGAGGGTCTAGAAGAGTGGTGTGTGGATGTGAGGTAAAAATAAGAGAGACACACATTCATGTAAGCTTACTTGCTAGATTATGGCAAGTCAATGAAGAGGGATGGAAACAAAACTTAATTCACATTTTTTTACATCTTTAAAAAGGTGATATATATTGCAGTGAGCATTGTATAGGGTGTGTTACCACAAAATCTTCCAACCTCTTAGTTTAACAAGTCTTCACCTAGGCGTTGTGGACTTTTACACTTTTGTGAGTGACATATTTTGTGCCTAACCTCTTAGTTACATAAGTCTTCACCTAGGTGGTTGGGACTTTTACACTTTTGAGGGTGACAATTCTTGTGGTAATTGGATATTTCATTGTCACTGGTACAGATTCCTAGAAGTAAGTCAAAATAGTCAAGGGGAGAGATGTTGCATTCCATTATGTCATGGAAAAGGCCTATGGAAAACCTAATCGAACAATGTTTATTGATGAAAAGATGAGGTTTATCTTGTTTTACCTATCCTAGATGATGGCGAGATGGGTGAGAGGCAGTGGGAAGTTATAGAGGGTTGACAAAATTATGGGAACTTAGGTTCTTTTGTCTTGCATTGTTGAGAATGATAGTGGCAAGTTGATTTTTTGTTTAATGGTTGTGAGTAAAAAGGAGATGTGGAGATGGTGCAATATGTTCTTTGACCATTAAGTGTAAGGATGGATCTACTTCTATAAGGTTACAAAGAGGGACGATCTCAAGTTGAAGAGAAACATTAAGGGATAGGGGTGCCTTAGAATGCTCAAGGATTTTCTCCTCAATGTATAATGTTTTAGCTGTGGATTGATATTGTGAAAATCTACAATTGACATCATCATGGTATGGAGTTTTATGATAGTGGCACCATCATGGAGGACGAGAAGAGTTTTTGTTGTTTCCAAGGAGATTAGAAGGACATGCTAAAGGTGACATGTAAGGGTTATGAGAAGTTATAGGAGGGATGTAATTAGTGCTAGGGTTAGGGTTACAAAAGGGAATGAAATGAGGTTGTTTATCTAATTTTCATTCCACATTGAGGGAACAAAGAACTTATTGGTCTAAAGTGGTGCTCTCAAACAATTTTACTTCATTACAAAAAATACTTAATAAGATAGAATTAAATTTAATCTCAATTTAATCTCAAGTACCTCTTCATAATCCCAGATTTGGAGTTGTTGTTGAAGCTTAGTGAATACCATTATATCTTGTTGTATACTTTGTCCTTGAGCTTGTCGCAACTGAAACCACTTTCACATTAAGTTGGAGGGATAACATATAGGGTAAAAATGTCTTCTCATGCTTGGCATATTGTTTCCCATGTGCCACTGCATTCTGTTATATCAATGGTGGAGTGGTCCTCATTGAGTTTGATGTGGATCTTTGAAGTAGTGTCGGTTTTCCATTGGGCTCGGAAAAGTCCTTTAAAGTGGTTTCATGCAAGAAAAAAACATTGATATTTAGTCATATTTGGACATGTTTAAGTTGTTAAATTGGGGATCCAAGAATCTAAAGTGTCTCCCTGCATTTGTCCACCATATTTAGGCAAGGATATTCTAGTATCCAATTGGAAGGTGGATGCCCTAGGTTGATGAAATAGAACTTTGGAAAGGGTGCTAGACAATTCCAAAAATATAGAAGTGAGGTTGGATTCTTCCTCATTTGAAGAGTGATCTCAATGAAGAGGCATGATGAAAGAGAACAATTGGGATAGTAATATACTGTTGTGGAGATATTAAAAGTAAACCCTAGGTTGAAGAGTTGGTTAGGGTAAATGCCAAAGTGACTTGGATGTCAAGAGAAAATATTTTGGAGAGATATTATGCAATGGATATGAGATTTGAAGGAGACATAACATAAGAGAGGAGTCTGGGTGGGAGGATGGCCTCCAAAACCCAAAACATATGAATATTTGGTTGGTTACTAGACCTAGGGAACTAGATCTATGAGGTTATGTTCTAGATACATATTTCCTAGGTGTAGCCAATGGCCAAAAGAACTAGATAAAAAGAAGAGCTATTGGGATTGAAGATAGACCCCAAGGAACCCAAAGTCTAATTTTTTTTCGTTGGCACAAAACCAAGAGAGCCAAAAATACTTAAGAAGGTACATGGAGAGAGAGTGGCCTCCAAAAATCCAATGATGGGATGAATGGAGTAGGCCTAGATTGACAGGTGGATTTAGAACTGTACTCACACAATAGTGAAGGAATGAGTAAAATTTGTGTAAGAAATGTTTTTTTTACCCTTTTAACCTTTGCATCCTTTATATTCTCTTTTGTTTTCCCCTTTTACCCTTTGCATCCTTTTGTATTCTCTTTGTGCCCCTTTTACCTTTTATAAAATTTTATAAAACCCTTTTGTTTTCATGGGATTCCACGCCCTTTGAATCCTTTCTATACATGTTTTGTCACATGGTGTCGAATCTTATAAATGACAGTGTAGTGTGACATGCCACATGTTTCACCCTTCACTTCTTGGGCTATGTCACATGGCATAAAGTATTTAAAGTTACACCTCCATGTGATGTGTTGCAAGCCTTATTATACATTCTGAGAGGCATGGTATATAGTATTCGATTGGCCATTGACCAAGTATTAGTTTGTAGTTGATCATAAATGTTTTCATGTTTTCCAAAGTTTTACATTAGGTAATTGCTTTTTTTTAATATTTTACTTAAATATTTTAATGTATTTTCCTGCGACGTCATTGGCTACTGAACTTGAAGTTTTATTCTTAGGTCGACAATGAACTTATTGAAATTAGGAAAAATATTAATGCCTACTCATTTCAATATTAATTTACATTGCCTACACATTAATCCAAGCATTTACTACACTACCTTTTGTAGTAAACCGACATTTACTACTACCTAATGTGTAATCTTAGCATTGTTTCATTGACAAATTACATTTCGTCAAAAAATAAAAAAATAACGACAAAATTTATAGCAGTGGAGATAATTAAACACAACCATTATAGTCCAAGTAGTAATGCTTATGTTGCGTAAACTTTGCAAGTTCCATGACCTTCTTGCACACCGTGATTGTTATCTCGCATGTGTCCTCTAACCAATCATCTGCAGTTTTGCATGTGCTCCACTTGTTGTTGGAGTGTAAGGGACTCTCTGATATTCGCTTGAAACTTTAGCTTTTATATTTGATTTTCAACTTTAGAATTTATGCAAAACCTAAATTTACCCTTCTCGCCAGATGTAGCCATGTTTGGTCCATAGCTTGGATTAGATGTCAATAACAAGCCACACTGATCACTTCTGGATCACACTAATCAACACATTCAATTCTTCTTCTTGCTCTACCACAATAACACAATTGAAATCCATACATGGCGCTGTAAGTGCCATTGAAACATATTCTTCATTTTTGTAGCCATTACATATGAGAAAATCCTTAATTGAAGATGAGAGAAAGAATGGGTATTGGCCTACTCTCGCAATGGAGAATCAAATATTCTAGATGTTGATCAGAAGTCCAATCTAATTTGGGTAAGAAACAACTTGATTAACTACACAAGTTAATCCACCATATAAATTATATAATATTTCAGCTTTTCTCATTTTCCCCCCTACACAACAATAGTAATTTAAAAGATCAATATTTTTTTTAATTTGCATCATCATTGTAGAGTTGAAGGATGATTACAAGGATTCTAGCCTATTCTTTAGGCATCCGACAACCTAGCAATAAATGACTATGATATCTCGATACCTCCCACATATTTGGAGGAAACCACCTTCTTGACAACCTTCATCACATTGATTTCTTGAGAAGGAAGAGGCTGAGAACTATGAGGCAGTACAACCATGTTTCCATTATCATTTAGCATAAAATATGGAGCTCCCCACAAATCAACTCTCTATAGGGAAAAGTAGTGTGTTGCACACCATATCAGAATTCAATATGATCTCTTTTGAAAAATATCGTGTTGTCTAAAAACAATGTTATATCTTCCTGTATGAAACTGCTAACTGTTCATACAAGGAAATTAATGGACCACAAACCATATCAAAATTCATTTCCATGTGTCTTTTGAAAAATATTGAGCTCTCCAAAAACAATGTTATATCTCCCCGTATCCAACTGCTAGTTGGACACATTTACATCACTAGAAACAAGCTTTAAAGAATTTGACATGTGCCCATCTTCATTTTTTTTGAGTTTTGTTTTGCATCTTAAAATTTGGAAGAGCACGCCCACAAATTGGCTTTGGCATTACACTCAAATTTCCCTTTATCTTTACGCCTCGGTCTGAACGACCCACAAATTACACTTTGTGTCTTTCCTTCAAAATTACTACCTCTGCTAGTAAAATCCCATTTAAGGTTTAGTTCTCTTGAACATGGAAATACCAACAACGTCCTTCTGCCCAAAGACCAACCCAATACTCTTTTCAATAGACACCTAAACTTATCATAGAAAGATTGTAGTATTTTTTAACATCTTCAACTCTAATGGTCAACTTGTTTTACAATGTGAATAAGATATGATATGCTTAACACAAATATCTATGTAAAGTATTGCCAAATTTATCTTGTATGAGCCAATTGTTTCAAGGTTAAGAGAGAAAATGTTTCAAGATCTTTACTTGTCAACAAAGAGTATGGTGTTATAGAAAAAGTGTCTTCAAACACTTCTTGTCATCATATATTTGCGAAAAAAAAAACACTTAAATATCATATAGTTTTTTTAAGATTTTGCTTGGCCTAAATATCATAATGTTTGTTAAAATACATTTTGGGATTTTTTAAACTTAATTTAATATATCATAATGTTTGTTAATATACATTTTGGATTTTTTCAACTTACTTTAATATTATTTTTTGATTTGTTTGTTGAAATTTATGCTTTACTTTTCGCACTTAGTATTCCATCAAATAATGAAGAACTTCATCTCCTCATCTTTAGAGACATTGTTTAAGGATACCTTGGACCTATAATATGGTATGCGCTACATGTAATGCATGTAGTTTAAAAGTTCTACATTACATGTAGCTTAAACATTCTACTTTTAGGATTTTTTCTTGGTGATAGATTTTGATCAAAATTAGGTGAGAAATAGATTTTGAGTGGTTGAATCTATATAATCCAAGTGTATATAATCTTAGTGTTGAAGTGTTCTAAGAGTTTTTCAAGACATTGAATCCATTTATGTATTTAAAAATGTTATTTAAACAACAACAAATTGTCATTTCATCCAAATTTATATGGCTTAATTCATATGAAAAATAACAAAAGGTAGAACGTCTTATTAGATGCGATTCTTACACATTCCACTTCACAACTTATTTTGATCTACACTAGAATAAGACTACCCTTCCAATGTAGGGAAGGATTTATTGTGAAAACTCAACAACTAATGTAGAGAAAGACAATTACACCAACAATTAATAGATGTTCAGTAGTGGTTCTAAGACATAGAGACAAAAAATCTATTTGCTGAGCAGAAAAAATATACATCAAAGTAAGGAACCAAATGTAGAGAAATGTTTTTACAACAACAGAGTAGTATTTTACTCAACAATGGTTATCAAATTTCTTTATCTGTTGAACAAACAGATAGAGTAGACATGACATTAAAAAACCAATCCAGGGAAAAATTATTATTTGTAATCTATTCAGTCATTCTAACCTCGATAGGTATTGTGACTGCTATGCAATCTTGTTTTGTTTGTTTTACTTTGTCACGGGCCTTTAAATATTCAAAATTTCCAACCTTTATGACATATTGCATCCATGAAATTTAACCTTTGTACCTTATCGCAAGGTTACCAACATTCGACCTTTTGAATCCTCGTGATACATTGCATGTGAACAAACAGATAGAATAGACATGACATTAAAGAACCAAATCCAGGAAAAAAATGTTATTTGTAATCTATTTAGTCATTCTAACCTCGATAAGTATTGTGAGTATTATGCAATCTTGTTTTACTTTGTCACGGGCCTTTAAATATTCAAAATTTCCAACCTTTATGACATATTACATCTGTGAAATTTAACCTTTGCACCTTATCACAAGGTTACCAACTTTCGACCTTTTGAATCCTCGTGATACATTGCACTTCATGCATATTTTAGCTTGTGAAATGCTCTTATGAGGTGTGTTGTCGCAACGCTTTCAATGTTTGAAGTTTTACCGACATATGATATGTCACACACTTAATAACTTTTGAACTTTGAATTTTGTGCGAGACGCTTCTTTGTATAACTTTGCATTTGAAGTTTCACCCACCTATGACATGTCTCACTCATCCCAAAGTTCTAAATTTGCAAAGTATTCAACAAGGGAACTTTCAAGGTTGATTTAAAAAAATCACAAGTATATAAAGTCGAGAATGTTGCACAAGGTCATAGAGTCCAAGAAGTGATAAGTTTGGAGGCTCTACAAAATGTCACACTACAAAATAATTTTCAGTGAACACAAAATATCATGAAACTTCAGAGAATTTGATCTTAAACTGCTTAATAAAAGAAGGTTGTCAATGGGGAAAAAAATCTAGACTTAGTAAACTTTCAAGGTCATAAGTTGTAAGGTAAAAAATATCAAACAAACTAGGATGAAAATTAAATAAAACCAAGGAAACAACGAGCAAATAAAGTAGCTTCAGGATGAAGTGAAGTTTATCATGCAAGTGGATGTAAACCAAAACCTAAAATCATTCAATCAAATCCCATAACTCCAATCAAGATCAACATTTCATGCAATATAAAAAAAGGAGGGTCCCTAATTTCTACTCAAGTTTTGCAACAAGAGGTATAACTTGGGGAAGTTTTTGCCAACTCAACAGGTGGGGCTAGTAACTCCCATCGTGGGCATCGTCCATCTTGTGATGGCCACAACTCTTTTAGTGCCCCCAAAACTTCATATGGATCTAGTACTTCTTATAATGGATCTCCATTACGTCATCCATATCACCCGTTTCTAGGTCCTCCACAAGGATAATTCATTCAATCTCCCCCCTTTCCATCCTCCTTGATCACTTGGTCAACCTTTTTGTTGACCCAAAATTTGGCCCAACTAATTAAAAAATCCTACAAAGAGTGGCAAGTCTCGAAAAAAAATATTGTCTCATTACTTTGCCTCATTATTATTTATGAAAAGTAATATGAAGGTAGAAAAGGGTCATATTAGGAGGTGTTTCAAATTACTAGGAGGTGTTTCAAATTTGTTTAAAATCATATGTATGTCATATCTCTTGAGATAGAAATGGCTTGGGCAAAGTTTTTGGATGCATTCAATGGAAGTTATTCATATGTTTATGTGATAAGGTTTTATGTAAATCATGTAAGAACACTCCATTTGTCATGATGGTTGGTTAAAAGCATGCATCTTGGTTTCGAATTGCAATACAAAAATTATGTTAGAAGGCACTAACAATGCATTGGGTTCATGTGAAAATAGACCTGAGGTGGTGATAACTTATGGTTTAGTTTTTAGAGGCACACTATGGTAATGATGGCATTTAGTTATACAATTTGGTATTTCATGTCATACAAGATGTTGTATAATTTATATTGGCATTGGTTAAAGGTTTTGTACTATGTAATATATGCACTCAGGTATAAGGTTGAGAACTTGTTATGGCACGAGTCTTAATGTATAACATTGTATTGTTTGTTATGGCATCAGGGTATTAAATGAAGTTTTAATGTTATAACACCTATGATAAGGTCCACGACCATATGTTACGAGCTCATATGAGAGGTTGATAATACAATGTGATATGGTTTGAGATCATGGTATGACATATAGTTGAAGGTTGGTATATGTAACATGTATTGGATTTTCATTCAACATTAATGGCGATGTCTTGGAGTTTACATAATGCATTAAGTATTGACAGGTTTTCACGCATGACAAACTTTGGGATATATTAGGGAATGAGAGTTGGTTGATGATTTTTTCCATTTCCATGGGCACTATAAGCTAGTAGTGGCACTGGAAGGCCACCTTACTCTTGAGCTGTAAACTTGAATTGAATTTTGGTATAAAACCTATAGCTTACAACTGATTCATAAAGAAATTTAAGGATATGAGCCAGTGCGAGGTGATAACACAAAACAAAATGGAATTATCATTGTATGAAGTCAAGGTATGGAATTCTATTATTGTTGTAGATGTATAGGATAGCTATGGTAGTTGTTTGTTCATTGTTTAAATTTCTTGACGGCTCTGTTCCAATTTAAATCATTCTATTTCTCTCCTTTTTCTCCATGCTCAAATGTGTTTGCTATTCAATGAAGTGTTGTTCATGTACATCACTTGCCTCCACTACTCATACTCAACACTCTGTTTAATGAGAAACAAGTGCGTATAACAACAATATATAAAGCATACATAAAATTGATTGGGTTTCAGGGCCGTATATTTTAAGATGGTCACAACTCTGTTTCAAAGAAATATTTCCAGCTAAAATTAGTACTTAGGTATACCATTAAACCCGTTATTTTCTTCCCTATCTCTGTAACCATTCCTTGCACTATCGCTTTCATGCAAGATTTTTTTTTTTTGTACAAATAACGAGGAAATAGAGCATGTTATTCAAGCTCTGTTAAATAATAAAGTGCCTTTGACAAAAAGAAAAGAAGTTCTCAGAGTAAACTAAGCCCATACTTTGTAAATTATGCATGTAGTTCATCATTACTCCATCCTCTCAAGCCTCATACTTCCTAGCCCTTGCCATCATTTAATTGTATAAATGAACATTTAGCAAAGTATCATCTATTTATATTTGCATGTAGTTGATAGTATGTTAAAAGTTTGAAAT
>SNQJ01S0020492.1:9331-24676 GCA_010110895.2 Picea sitchensis | reverse complement strand
TCATTTCAAACTTTTTCATATTTTTGAGAAAAATTATAATATAATTGAGCCTTATAGAAAGAAAGACAACTCCTCACAGAGTTGACCATTAAAACATTATTGGGACATAAAGTCTCCTTCATCTAGGGACAGGGCTTCCTTAGAGAGCTCATATACCATTGAATTGAGCTCCTTGAAAATATGAGTGTAAGAAGACCACTCGAGAGATGACATAAATGAGCGAATATGGACCAATAATGGTTGAAGTTTGACCACTTGTAGCTACACTTTGTCATTAAATGCCCAATCTATCGTCACCTTGGAGTTACCCAACACTTGAATTTTCCTCATATTTAACAAATTTATCGAGAAGAGCATAACCCACATGGAAGAGAATTCAACTTTCATATATCTTCTTTTAGTTGGAGCATATCTAATATTAAAAAAATGAATATTTATTTTGTTTATCATTTAATACTGTTAAAATTTCTCCATTTTTTTTACATTCTTTGAGCATTTTTTTATTTAAGTATCCATTTAATACAATTATATTTAAAGTATTATGTTTTTATTCCATTCTTTATAGTTCTTTATAGTGTACATATATATATGTTTTAGTCCACTTTATTTTGAAGAAAACTTTAACAATTTTATAAAAATGGAAAATATTAAAACATTTGAATAAATTTTTTATGTTAAGGCTTCATGAATATGAAGTCTGCATCATTTTTCTTAAGGATTTAAATTTAGAATATAATTCCTACCTTACCTCACCTAGCATTATGAGGTTCAAAGTGTTGTGATCGAAACATTACAGTTTCAGCCTCAACACTTTCCTCCCACCCTAGTCAAATTTTAGCATAATATAATCCAGCAAGGGAAAAAAATAAAAACCAACCAAGGACAATAATCAATACAAAGGGAAAATATGTAACCAACAATATAGCCCTAATAATGTTGGTGCAACCCCCACTCAAGTTATGAACCAACCCTCATGTGAAAAAAAGAATCAGAGTCATGCCAACCAATTACAACCAACTATCCATGTGCTATTTTTGGGATATATGGACATTACACCTGTCATTGCCTAACGTTTAAACCTTGTGATACTTACAAGTAAACCAACATAAAAATCCCCCATTCAAGAATTTTCACCCCCATAAGGGAACCTCAACCGTCTCCTGTCAACAATATTGAACAACACTTTCGCCAACTACATTTAGTGTCCCATGAGAAGGATGTCTCTACATTCTCTTATTCATCGAATTCATAAAAAGATGGATACCCTTCTTTCCAACACGTATACATGAACTCTAGTGACATACACCTTCAAACATGCACTCATGAATATGGAATTTCCAACCCTAATCTACTAGTGAGGATGACACCCAATGATCCAAGATCTTTTATTCGATGACCATTACATGAATTGCATTAAAGGGTGTAAATGAAGCTTATGTGAAAACATAAATAAAGAAGGCACAACTATGAAGAAATGATGAGAAATATGAAAATAACACGAATCTTGATAATGGAGTTCATCCCAAAAATGGACTACATCTCTGGGCCCACTTCGAAGTGGAGAGGCCTTTATATTATCTCAACAAAAAATTGCATAAATACATGACTATATCTCAAAATTGAAAAGCCCCTGAAGATTTGATGTCTATATGAAAATTTTGACTGCATTAGTGGATTCGTTGTGAGAAATCGTGCAAAAATGACTATCAAAACATCCAATTTTATGACTGTCAATCCCAAGCCCCTCTTGGGATCTTTGCCTCATAATGTGTGACATTGCAGTCTATAATAATTTCTCCAACTTTCAAAGAAACTCATGCTCCATACGGCTGAGCGCGGACCTCCCCCGACAATGGAAACTATATGGGTTAAAATAAATTTTGTAGGCAGAGTTTACCAAGTCCGTGGCTTGGTCCATTGGCAAGTGGATATAAATAAGGTATATGGTTTGGGGGAGGTCCCGGGGTCATACCCCGCGGACACCCATTTTAACATTTTGTTGTAACAAATATATAAAAATATATTATATGTTTCCAAACTATCAAACCTCCCACCACTTATAGAACTCGTGTCTAACTGTTGACGTGATCGATGCATGGTATTCGAGGGTATTCCCATAGTAAATGATAACTGCCAGATTTTTTGTGATGGATGGTCGTCGTGATTTTTGGGATGTGGACGCTGAAATGTGGGCCACTGGGTCCAACACCGATCAGTCCGACGACATTTTTATTTTTGAATTTTCAGTTTCGAGCCCTCATTGGGAATCCACAGGGTGCCACATGGCACCCTGTGATTGGGCCACGTGGCAACCTGCCATTCGTTTCTCTTGTCCAGTCATCATGCCATGTAGGCACCACCTTTCATGTTGTAAGGAGGCCATGTGGTGACCCTTAGGTGGTTTCACGTGGCACTGCTTAGGGGTGCCACATGTCACCTCATTATTGGTCCATTTGGCCACACAATTTTTTCAAATCAACATGCCACATGGAAACCTCTCGTGCTGCCACGTCGACATGCTGACGTCGCCTCTACATGGTTGAATGTTGACATTACCTGTATGGATGTTGATTCCATCATGTTGACTTTGACTAGGGTTGACCACAACTTTGACTGGTTATATCTCCTTTATCTAGACTCCGTTTGAGGTGTCATTTGCACCGTTGGAAATCTCTTGATGAGCTCTTCGACTTGGTGCCATTTTCACTGAGATTTGAGGACTTTGAATGTTTGGCCTTTTAGATCCTCCTCGATCATTCGTCCCCACTAGGAATATTTTGGGCCTCCAAAATCCTTATCAATCAATAGATAGGTGAGGGAATTGCTCCCTCACTTTCTCCTTCTTGATACCCCATGATTTTCTTGGATGTGTACCCTTAAGTCCCACTCGAAGATTTTCAACATAGCCCCTGCGTGAAGTCCTCATCCTTATGTCCAGGATTATATCTTCCTTTAACTCGTCCAAGTACCCAGGAGCAAACTTGTCCAATGAAGGTACTGAAACACTCTCCCTTTGATCCATGATCATTGGAGGCTAATAAAGTTCCAGGTTCTCTACATTCACATTTGATTATATCTGCATACACAGTGGTATATCTAGGTGGAAATCATTTGTGCCAATCTTCTCCAATATGGTGAAGGGTCCATATCTGATGGGATTGAGATCTTACCTTCACCCTTCAACCAATCTTTGTTGATGTGGAGCCACACTTGATCTCCAACCTAAAATTGGTGATCAACTCTGCGCTTGACATGACGAGATTTGTACTGTGTCTGACTATTTTCCATTTGTTCCTGGACTGTCAGGTGTACATGTTGAATCCTCTAGATGAACTTGCAGGCTCTTTCTTCATGTATTTGTTCACTTGATTCGACATATTTCCGAAATTTCAATTCCAAGGGAGTCTTAGGTAGATACCCAAAACATGTCTCAAATGGTGAACTCTAGGTGGACGAGTTCAACGCTTGGTTGTATGAATGATGTACATATTGTATCTGGTCATCCCACAACTTGGGATTGTTTCTTTAGTAGCCTCAGAGAAAATGAACAATTGTTTTGTTTACTACCTTTGTCTGTCCATCAGTCTGTGGATGGAAATCAATACTCCTCTTCATCTTGGTGTCCATCATTCTCCACAAGCTTGTCCAAAACTCTCCAAGGAATCAAGTGTCTTCATCCGAGATAATGGATGTAGGTAATCCAAAGTGGACCCTTACATGCTGAAATAAAAGATGAGTAGTTTGCTCAGAAGTGATCTGCTTTTTACATGGCATCAAGAAACACATATTGCTAAACCTATCCACTACTACATATAAGTAGTCATGACCCCTTTTTGACATAGGCAACCCCCCTACAAAGTCCATGGAGATGCTCTCCCAAGGATGAGAAGGAACAGGGAGTGGTGTGTACAACCCTAATTTTTTGTTAGTGGGATTACAAGTAGAGCACATCACACACCCCTTTAAATACTTGGTTACAATTTCTTTCATTCGAGGGAAATAACAAAACCTCTGCAGATGAGCCATAGTTTTTCCTACCCAAAAATTCCCAGACACAAGAGAAGTATGATCTTATTGTATTACATGGAATCTTTCACTTGTAGGAATACATAGCTTTCCAAAATGGTAAAGTAACTTTCCCTGCAAATGATATTTCTCCATATGTGCACCATGGATTAGCTTCTCATAAACATCTTTAAAAACTTCACCAGTAACATATTGTTCAACATAGCTAACATGAGATAAAGAAGCATTTTTTAAAACAATAGATGCAGAAATAGGAGGCCTAGAAAGCATGTCTGCTACTTTGTTACTTGTACCCTTCTTATACTTGATTACCAAGTGGAACTGTTGAAGGAAATCCATCCATCTAAAATGACGAGCTTGTTGTAGCTTGGTATGTGACTGGAGGTACTATAAGGGTTGGTGGTCTATATGTATAATAGTCTCCTTACCTAACAAGTAATGATTCCATTTCTTAACACTTTGAACCAATGCATACAACTCTTTGTCATAGGTGGGATAATTAACAACAACTTGAGAAAAGGTTTCAGAGTGGTAACAAATAGGCCTACCAATACTGCACCCATGGAATATCCACTGGCATCAGTGCCAATCTTGAATGGTTGTTGCAAGTTTGGCAAGGCCAATACTAGTGTTGTGCTTATATTCTCTTTCAAGGTGTCAAAGTCGTTCTGTTGCTTTCCTCCCCACTGAAAGGCTTGCTTCACATTGGTCAAGACATGCAAAAGGGATGCAATGCATGAGAATTTAGCTATGAATATTCTCCAATAATGAATTTCACCCAAGAAGATTCTCACTTTCGTTGTAGTGGTAGGATTAGGCCAATTTACAATTAAATCATCAACTTTGGAAGGATCAATTTTCAATTGTCCTCCTCCTACAATATGGCCCAAATACACTAAAGAAGTTTTTCCAAATTTACATTTGGACAATTTTACATACAATTTTTCCCTTTGCATAGTGTCCAACACTTGCTTTACATGCCTTACATGTTCTTCCCAAGTTCTACTAAAAAAAAGGATATCATCTAAGTATACAATTAAAAAGTCATCTAAGAATGGTTGAAATACATCATTCATTACATGCATGAAATTCGTCGAGGCATTAAAAAGCCGAAATGGCATCACTAACCACTCAAATAGGCCCTTCTTGGTTTTGAAGGCAGTCTTCCATATATCATTTCAAGCAACCCCGATCTGGTGGTGGCCACTACGCAAATCCAACTTAGTGAAATAAACAACATTCTTTAATTGATCAAGAAAATGATCTATACGAGGAAGGGGGTATCGGTTTTTCACCGTGATTTTGTTGAGATCCCGATAGCCAACACACATTCTCCATGTGCCATCTTTCTTTGGCACCAACACAATTGGAGAACCACATGGAGATGAACTAGGCCTGATGACTCCTTGGTCCAACAAGTCTTGCACCTATTTCTTGATCTCTTCCATTTCCACTACTGACATCGTGTACATGCCCACATTTGGAAGAGGGACTTCTTGTTAAAGATGAATCTCATGATGACTCTCCCTCTTGGGAGGCAATACACCTGGTTTCTTAAAGATCTCATCATAGTTAGATATAACATCAATCATTTAATCTTTATGTGAGGGATCACATCCTTGGAAAGCATCATATATCTCAACATATTTTTCTCTCACAACCATGAGCACATATCTCTTGTTAGTGTTGATGATTATTTTCATTTGTCCAACACTAACAATGGTTGAATAACCTTTTATACTGTGGGCTATAACAATGTATTTCACTCCATCTTTTGTGAGATGGTATTTGTTCTCATTTCTGAAGAAGACTGCAATGAGTGCAAGAGGGATTTCCTTCCTCTTTTTTTGTTCTGGTTGTCTTTTCCCCCTTTACTTTTCCTTTGAACTTGTTGTTTTGGAACTTGGAAGGCTTCTTTGTGTGGTCTTCTTGTACATTATTTCCCTTGCTTTCAATGTGAGTTGCTTGCACACACACCTCATCTAATTTTGTGGGATTAAACAACAACAATGTATGGCGAATGTAATTGTGAAGTGCACCAATATATTTCATCAAAGTTTCTAGAGAATCTAAAGGAACATTCAATACAAGTGCCTTTTTCCTAAACTCCTATGTGAAACTATGAACACTTTGACCTTTGCCCTGTCTTAAATTTTTCCATTCCATCATGGCCTTTTGAACATGAACCAATGGATCAAATTTCTTTTTCAATGTAGATGTAAATTCATACCATGAAGAAAGGAGTTTACCATTATGTTTGCTATATTTCTGAAGTTTGATCTCCCACCATACAAGGGCCGTGCCTTCGAGCCAAAGAGAAGCCAACTGGATCTTCGCCTCTTCCTCTTTGATCTATTGTAAACGACAATAAACTTTGATATGTCTAATCCAATTATTTAACTTATTTGCATTAGCTTCTCCATTAAACATGGGAAAATTAAATTTGACATCTAATTTAAATAATGGTTTTCTCGAAGCATTCTGATGAAAATTAGAATGATGAGAATGAGAGGAAGAAGAAGATATTGAACTTAAATACAGAGATGGAGGCTCAGGAGGGTCTCCTCCAATTCCTTGGTATTCTGCATCATCATCCTCTACTTTAGATTTCTTCTTCTTTTCCTTCTTTTCCTTCTTTTCCACTCTCTTCTTGTAATCTGCAAACAATTTTTCTACCATGTTTGACATTCGGTAGAAAGCCTTGTGAAAATTATTCTCATACTTTGTATGAAGTTCTTCATCTCACATTTTCGTTCTTCGATTGCACGTCCAATCTTTGGGTTTAAAGTCTCAAGTTTTCATTCACCCTCTCTGAGCTTGGCCCTAATAAGCATTCACACTCACAATTCAAGTCAAAGAACACCACTCTGATACCAACAAGATCCAAGATCTTTATTCGATGACCATTACATGAATTGCATTAAAGGGCGTAAATAAAGCTTATGTGAAAACACAAATAAAGAAGGAAAAAATATGAAGAAATGACAAGAAAGATGGAAATAACATGAAGCTTGATAATGGAGTTCGTCCCAATAGTGGAATATGTCTCCGAGCCCACTTCAAAGTGGAGAGGCCTTTATATTATCTCAACAAATATTGACATAAATACATGGGTATACCTCAAAACTGAAAAGGCCCTGAAGATCCACCTTCTTGATGAAAATTCTGACTGCACCAGTGGATTCGTGGCACGAAATCGTGTAGAAATGATTGTCAAAACGCCCAATTATGTCACTGTCAATCCCAGGACCCTCCTAGGATCTGTTGACGATTGAAAATGTCAACGAAGTTTTGCCTGCAATGTGTTGCTAAAGCCTATTATTATTAAAGACTAAATAATACTAGTAGGTGGGACCCCCTTGAACTATTGGAGAGCAGATCTATTTCATTTTTGATGTTGATATGATGTGCGATACGCCTCACATGGTTGATGAAGATCTTGTTGGTATTGGTTGATGAATTGAGCTTATGAAGGGTTGATTCCTTATGTTACTACAACCTATGCTATTCATTAATGTCATTATTGTATGTTCTTGTCGCACCTGCATAACAAACATGTTAGTGAAATATGTGAAAGGAAAAATACTATAACAATTGCAAAGAAAAGGGAACTAATTATGCAATACCACATGCGAATAATTTGAAGGAAATGAGAAACAATTGCTAGGGGAAGATTTTAGAGCTATCTAACTATACTACAAGCATGAAAAGACTTGATGATTATTTCTAAACCCTAGCTAACAAGTAAATGATTATGAAATTGTGATTGAATCACATGTTAGTATGCATATGGTTGAAATGTGGTGGCGCATTTGGTAAGGTGGTGAACGTTGATGGTTAGGCGATTTTGTTTGAGTTATATGATGTGAAATGGGATATGGTGATCGCGTTGCTAGCTTTTAATGTGGTGATGGTTTCTATACATGTTTGATTAGTCGTGTTAATGGAGAATTTGCTGGCATGTATTGTTGAGTTAATGAGATGTGGGTGGAGGTGACGTGCATTTACTGCACGTCACCTTTACTCTTCCCATTGGCCCCCACCCTAGTCGGGCCATTGTTCGATCTTGATGCTATGTTTATGCTCCAAAATTTTAGCAGGGTGGAACCCCTCGACCAACTCTTGTTTTAAGGAATTCGATTAACAGGTAGGTCCTTTTTTTTGCCCATTCTTGACTTTGCTCTGGTTATGAAATGATTACTGGCTCAGGTGTATGGGTTTGTGTTTTTCCTAAGCGTTGCAATTGTGTGAAATTTTGGTGTTTGAATGAAAATGGATGGCTCTTCCTATAATTTTTTGAGTCCATAGAGGTTATTGATCTTCCTGGTGATAGCTTCCTGCTACCACTACTGGTTCAGTTGGAGGGTTTTTGTTTAAAGTCTTGGGTGGATGGTTGTCCCCACGCATGCACATCTCTGGTTTTTATGGGTTTAATGGTTGAAGGAACTCTACATCACCATGTTTTGTTCATTTGGGAAATGATTGATTTCATCACTAAAGGCCATTAAATGGACTCTCCTGTTCTAACTTGGCCTTGTCATCACCTCTGTTGTGGTTGTTTTAAGAGCCATAAGGGTTACTCCCTGCACGCATTAAGCATCACTATCCATTGGGTTGGAGCCTCTCTCCTCTGTGATAGCCCTCCTGTCTCGGGACTTGTTATGTATCCATGAATAATTCATGGTTCCCTCTATGTATGCACTATTGGCATCGAGGTTTTTCACCATTGAAGGAAGTTGGCTCTAGCTTCCCTATGCTAGTCACAGTGTGAAACTTTAATTCCACAGGTCTGAGGGTTGACATAGAACACCAACTTGGACTGTTGGTTTTACCACTTGATTGTTGGATGGTTGTATATTGCTAACTATTTTTTAGTACAGACCCGTCCAGTTGGCTATATGACAATCGTGTTGGTTTCACATTTAGTTACTGCCTTTGTAAAACATTGGTAAACCTTGTTCGCTATCTGCAGGACTCAAGTTAGACATTCAATCTCCTTATGTTTGATAACTCAGTGTTGTTTAATGGAGATGGATGTTTCCCCAATTCGAATGGATGTGTGGGTATGCATAGCTACCACAACTTGTTCGGTTGATTTATTTTCTACAACAGTGGAGAATTGTTTGGTTAATACACAGTCTCTGGTAATTGCACTGAGAATCATTTGGACGATTAAATGGAATTGGTTATAAGGACTTGATGTTTCTCACGCATATCACGTGTGGGCATGGTAACTGTGTTCTTCTTTGGGCCGAATGACTATTGAGTTGGATCACTATAGAGAATTTTTCCACTGCATCTTTCTATTTGTTCGACTATGTAAACTTGGGTTTACATAGCATAGTCGATTACAATGTGATTATATCACAACGATATTATATTTAATCAATGGCTCGACATGATGGATGAGTTATTGCAATGGGTGCGTATTGTTTTTGTTGAATGGAGATGTTGCCTCATTGTGTTTGTTGGCTGCACACTGTGTATAACATAGATGGATTCACACTCAGGGATACCCACAGAGTTTTTGAGCATGTTTTGTTGCAATCAATCATTTGTTAAGAACTGTTGTTGATACCCTATTATGTTGAATGGATGGTCCAGTTTTTAAGTCATATTGAATTGTTTTTTTTTTGGCAGTGGCAGAACTACATTGCCTGGGCAAATTACCCTGTGCATAGCTTGTGTCAAAATGGTGACTGTGGGTTGTATTTCGGTCTTGATTATTTTGGGTTACTACCATATATGTTCAACGAATGTCATTGCATTTAAATGATGGGCCTGATTGCAATAATAGTGACTTCATTGTTAATTTGAAAACATGACTTTGGGTATAGTTGTGGATTGAAGAAATGCATAGGCAGTGGTTGTTTTTGGTAGTTATAGATTGGAAATGGGTATTGTTCGTAAATTGTTATAAAATGCAGAGTGTGTGAATGAAGGGAACAAAACCTCTTGAAAATTTTATAGGATGCCCGCTATTTTGTGATGGCACTATGTGGGACATTTGATTTTGAACAATGAACTTGTTCAATACACATAAATTATTATTTAGTCAAGTGATTGATGGTTGATGCATCTCCTTCCACATAATTTTTTATGGATCACTTAATTAATCCCATGAACAATAGTCGTCCTTCTTCCCTTCAATTATTTCACTTTCTGCTAATTACAAACCCCGTCACCTCCCATATTCCTTTTACACTCCCTGTTCTGAGATTAATTACAGTCAAGAGAATTTATGTGTTAAAATGGATGAAAGTGGCAGTGTCTTGTGTGGATTGCACTGAGGTTTTATTGGTTTTCTTTACAATTGATTGTTGTTATCATTGAGTAGTGACCATGCTTCTCCCCTTTGATTATATCATATTTTATCTCAATACAAACCCCTCACATATCCCAGAACCTTGTTTCACCCCCTCTGCTCGTTGATTAACAGTAAAACAATTTGTATGGATTGGATTGCATTAGTCTGATACATTCTAAGCCAAATCTATTTCATATTTTTAAGATTTGTCATGTATGTCTATTTAAAAGACTATTTGTTAATTGATCACACATGCAGGATGAGTTTTTTCAGTTGAGGAAGCCATGGCCGAGGAAACAGAGGTAGAGGTAACTGGAACCAAGGCCCAAGAAGGCCCAAGTTCTCTATACATTTTGACATTGATTTAGAAGAGCTTAGCCAAATGTTTCATGTCAGATTCTTTAATTGGATTGGGCAGGGAATAGATCGATCTAGGCCTGAAAGGCCTCCTTTCCAAGCCCCGCAAGCACCCAGGATTCATGTACCTCCTCATGTCTCATTACAACCCGAGGTCCCTGAAAATGATGAATGGCAGGAGATTGTCCACCCGACAGTCTCCCAACATCGTGGCTGGCCCAACTTGTCTGTGCCTCCTTCTCCATCGGTTAACCCCATTTTCCAAGCTTCCCCTAATCACTCGCCAGTGAAATCCTCCCATTCTAGCAAAAGATTGAATGTTGAAGCCCACCATGCACTTAATAAAGGAAAATCCATTGATGCCCCTTCCTCACCCTCCAATGACTCTGACAAATCCTTATCTTCCCGGATGCATTTGAGGGACGATTCTTCCCACGTGATCAACAAGATTAATCCCAAAGGCTTTGCACAGCCTAAGGAAAATTTAGGAAAATCAAGAGGTGACAAGAGAAACTAAGGAAGGGTTGCATCACAGACTGGGAAGTATGGCTTTTGTGTTTTATGTTATCTAGTGTTTTATGACAGTTGATTTCATGGATCTTTGGACATCATGTTTATTTTGGACATATGAGTATTATTTTTGAAATGATTTTAAATTTCATGAGTTTAAATTGCTTAAAGTGAATATGTTGATGGGAGGCACAAGGAGGTATGTTTTGCTAACTAATGGTTATGTTATGATTGTTATGGTTGTTATGAACTAAAGAGAGTCACGAGGGGTCCCACCTACTAGTTATTATTTATTTATGGCCCTTATTATAATCATTACTTTTCCCCCTAACTAAAGTTAGTTGAGTCTTTTAATTAACTTAACTAATGAATTGGTTCAACTTCTTCAACCGATTTTAATTTTTTAAAAGCAAAAGGAAATGGAGGAACACGAGNATTGTAGACAACAATATTCAGGTCTGAATCAAATCATTCAGACACTTGTTTTTCAGAGGTGTTGATCTATCTTTGATAGTCTGTGTAGACTCGTCTGTTTGTGAATTGAATTTCATGACTGATAAAGACTATTGTGCAGTGTCGAGTGGGCAACAATCTGTGGCAAGCTGATCTAGATTTTAGAGTTCAGTTTTGGTTTTCTGTCAGAGGTCCTTTTGTATGTTCCATCGGGGATGTCTAAATCTGACTTTGGTCCAAGATTTTTGTATGAGATTTTGTAAAGAAAATGACTCTTTGGTGAATTGGAATGAAATAAAGGATTGCTTTATGTCTCAATTGTCTTGATTATCATCTTGGTGTCTTTACTTCTGTTCTTACATTTATTTCAACAACTGTTATATTCAGAAAATTACATAAAAAGTGAATTTCCAACAAGCTTTTTGTGGATAAAAGACTAGCCTAAGCACTTGTAATTAATACTTGTGAGTTAAGATGTTATTTTTTTTGGCTATAAACATAGGGTGATATTCCCATCTACTTTTATTTAGGCAAGTAAAGTATGAAAATGTTTGAGTAAGATCAATTCATATCTTCTCCTCAACATTTATTTGGCGACCATACTGGGGAGATCTTTGATATCTCTCTAATTAATTTTTTATACTCGATTTTCATCGATACATATTTCTTTTTCTGAAATTGATTCTTTGACTGTTTTTCTATTAATGATTGTTCATGTTGCAAGGCAACCCAACATCAAGCCCAGTCTACAAGACTAGACCAACATCGCTTTGAACATGTTTAACACCATTCTAGACACTACCAATACCCGTGTCGAACTTAACCATTCTTGGGCAACGATTGAACGAGATATTAGTGCTCAAGAACAATTGGAGGCTAGACATAGACAACCTAGAAATCAGCAGTAACCTTTTGTTTCTTCAGTTTTGGCCTTTCTTTCATGTCCTTAGATTCTCGTGCTTCTAGAAGAAGAAGGGGCTGGTCACCTGAAATCAATCCTATTACTGAAATAGGAAGAAGAAACATAATGTTATCTGTCCAACAAAGTGCTCTAAGGAGAAATTTATGTTATTCATCCAATTCATCTTTCTTTCTCTCATCTATCATCCACAAGATGGCATCTAGTGGTGGCTCTGGTGGCACTGGAAGTGCTCCATATTCCCAATCTTCATCGTCATCAGTGATTGGTAGCTTGTACTGTAAGTTTTAAACCTGTGAAGTAAAGCAATGCATATAGATTCTTAAGCAATACAAAAATTAATCAATGGCTCATACACAGAGTACACAGAGATTTTATACCGGAAATCCTCAACCGGGAAAACCTTTCTTATTTTCATTATATCAAATTTCACCATTCGCCATACAATATATACAATTTTTTTAGGTATTCCATAGATACCAAAACCCTAATCCCTTAATCTGGGATTAATTTACAAATCTGCTAAAAATAACAAAATCCGCTAAAAATAGCAAAAACTGCCCAAGGGATTGTCAGACGCAGTTGTCGTATCTGAAGCGCCCACACACACACACATGCAAAGAATATAACACATACCCAACATGTACAACCACCATATCCCTATCCAATCTACTACAAACCCCACCAAATTCATTAAAAAGTATGGGTTGTTTCAGTTCGAAGAGGATGCCACAACCACACCATGGCATGTGTCCTCTCCTCTTAACATATCACCTGCTACTCGCCCACTTCCGAATTTTAAAGAGCACTTGCGTAGGTTTTCAGGAAATAACACTGTCGGTACTTACGAACACCTAGTGGCATTTTCTAATGCTTGTCATAACATAGGGGCCAATGACAATGACACCTGCATGCACTTGTTTGTCAATTCCTTGGAAGGGAAGGTTGTGGCCGATTTCTTTGACCTCCCTCCTAAGATCTTGTCTACTTGGGAGGAGTTAATCTATTGGTTCCGATCCACTTATGGGAAATCCAAAATCCCTGCTGAGAATTTAATGGAATACAATAACATCACTTATAAAGATGGTGAGACCATCAAGTATTTCAACTTGTGTTTCACCAAGTTGTACAATCAAATCCCCGAACTTATCCGCCTACAGAACCAAGCCACTTTCATGCATTATTACAATGCATTGCCTTCTCTCTACCGTCATAGGCTTGAGGAAAAATCCATTGATAATATCGGTTCCGCTCTGCACACTTGCTCGGAGTATGAAGAACAACTTGAACAAGTTGGTCTACCCTAGGGATAATCAGTTAGACAAACATAAATGTCCACTCTCTTACAACTAGTACAAGATATGAACAATCGTATGATAGAATTTGAGCGGAAGGGTACTGTCTCCCCTCTCACCCCTGGAGCTTCATCCTCTTCTGCACCCCCCTTTAGAAATCCATTTGAAAACAATTTTCAACCTGAGGCTATCTTTCCTCGAAGTTGGTGTAACTTTTGCGAGGAGCACCACGAAGAAACCACGTGTGAGGTAAAGAAGAGTGTCAGAGATAGGATCTTTGGTAAAAGACTAGAAGCTACTATTGCCATCCTAGACTTTGCAGAGCTAGAGGATGTCATGGTCATCAACACTAGGAGCAAATCCTATGCTCCCAACGGAAAATTTGATCTTCCTCGCAATTCTTCTAGCCCAAGCTCATCCTCAACCGCTACTACAACCCAAGTTCCTAAAAGTTTTGAGAGTCAAAGAATCACTCCCCGTCCTCCCTCTTCCAAATACAATATCTTGAATCAATTGGCCAACATCAAAGCATATGCAACCCTCCTAGACATGGTTGTCATCCTTGAACAACAGATGCATCTGAAACAATTCATGGAAGGAAAAGCTTTCGTTGTATCCAATATTTCTGAAGAGGATTATTCTGTAAATAAAGTAGGTGTACATAACTTTAGATACCCTGTAAAGAACCCCCCTTTTATATTTATGTAAAGATCATGTATAAGATTTCCCATTGTTGCCTCATTGATGGTGGTTCAAGCCCAAGCGCCATGTTGAATATTATTATGGAAGAGCTAGGCTTTTCATGTACACACAAAAATTCCATAAGCATGCTCTCCTATAATAGTCTACAATAAAAAACCATAGGCGAGATTAAAGATGTAACCTTGGTTTTATGCACTCATCTTGAGATAAGGAAAACCCTCAGCATTCAGGTGATTGATATGCCTGTAAGCAATTATTCATTATCTTGGGGAGAGATTGGAAATCCCTAACAGGTGGATACCTCTCGCTTGATGAGACACATTTATCCGTTCCTCGGAATGGTAAGAATATCATAGTCCTTAGAGAGGGAAGAATTTAACCTTACATAGAGAATGTCCCTCAATCTAGCGTAAACTATATCAAAGAAGACCTAGGAGTGTATTCCATCTTTGCTGAAGAGGATAATATTCCTTTGAAAAAATTGATTTAGATGATGGTTTATGGCATATGCACTTTGATGGTTCATGCTCTAGTGAAGAAAATGGGGCTGGTATTATCTTGGTCTCCCCTGCAGAAAAGATTCATAATATGTCATACAGGTTGGAGTTTGCTTGTTCAAACAATGCCATTGAATTCAAAGCTTTGTTGTTAGGCATTGAGAACGCCCTTAATCTTGGTTGCAGTCACCTTTCAGTTTTCAGAAATTTTGAGCTTGTTGTGAATCTAATACATAAGATATGCTCTCCTAGCGACAAGTTCATGGAACAATACTCCCA
>SNQJ01S0020491.1:69686-89596 GCA_010110895.2 Picea sitchensis | reverse complement strand
TTCGCTTATTTTTCCTTAAAAACTAAAAACAATTTTTACTCTTTTATTTTGTTATTTACATGTTAAATACAATGTATATCATGTTTATCTATTTATCCCACATTTATTAAACATGTTGATGGTCCATATAATTTTAGGTATATATGTAGACAATATACCTAATTTTTATTTATCCCACATTCATTATACTAACAATAATTTATATCATTTGTGTTATATATACACAGTATTGTTTTATCTTTTTACTTTGTGTTATATCTTGGGCAATATTTGTTAAAGGATTTGGAGCAAGCTACAAGGAATAAACCTCGAGAAGACATCTGAGGAGAATCTAGCATTTCAGAGGCTAGTTACTTTTTAAATTCTTACCATTTACCAAAAGAACAATTATAAGATTATTTTTGAATCACATAATAATTTTTCATGCGAAAATTTAAAAACCTTAAATTTGTTACATGTTTTATACTTTTTTCTAAAAAATACCCAACTTTTAAAAAAAAATGAGAATCTTGTCAAAAAATATTAACAAAATCCTTAAGATTTTTCGAAAAAAAAAGAAAAAATGTCAAATTTAGGTATAGTTTTTTTTTTTTTTTTTTTAAAGTTAAATTTTATTAGTTTTGGCCCATGGTGGTTACTAGGAAATGTACATGCCTTAGCCGTGGGGGGGATGGGGCAATGCTCAACATCACCCCAACCCCCCGCGGCTAAGGAACAATCTTGTGGGAGCTAGGGCTTTCCCAAGGCTTGGTCGTGGGCATTGGGGCTTGCCCAGGGCTTGGTCATGGGGGCTGGGGTGATGCCCGATAGTGCCCTAGCCTGGAAATCCCTATGGCCAAGCGGTGGGCATGCCCACAGCTTCGAAACAAGGTTGTCCCCCCGCGGCCAAGTCACAGTCCCACGCCCACAGCTTGGCCACAGGGCTTGCCCCTTGTGGGCATGCCCACGACTTGGCCACGAGGCTGGTTAGGCAAGGGCGATGCTACGCAAGGGCGATGTTGGGCATCGCCCCAACCCCCTCATGACTAAGGAACGGTACCACATTATCGTTCCTTAGCCGCGAGGTGCTGGGGCGATTCCCAACATCACCCCAGCCCCCATGACCAAGGCACGGTCCTGGCATAAGCCCAATAACTCCATGGGTCAAATTTTTTTACATATGGGTAAATTTTTTTTTTTTTTTTAAATTAGTTTTTATATTCAATGCTGTTTTTTTTAGTTTATTATGATGTGAAAGGCCTAACTTTATTTTTTATCTTAATATAGGAAAATGACAGAAAATATATTATCTATGAATGTATCTAGATCATGACCTGGAATAATGACATCCAAAAATGCAACTGGAACCTCCATGAATGTTAGACAACAAAATGATAGCATAACACCTGAGCTATCAAAGGAAATGAAGAATGTTAGAGAGTGGAAATATGTGGAAGGTGAAAACAAACTGGAATAATTTTGGTTTGTTAAAGACAAACAAGGAAACAATGGAGATCATATATATTTGTGTTGTGTCGAATTAGAACATGTGCAAGGAAATTATCAGGCACTTGGTTTGTTACGAGATATATGTTTGGTGCCAACCACATATATTGTTTATGCACTTGTCAAACAAGAGATAACTTATATCAAGTTCATATATTGTTTCAAATTGAGAAATTATAACAAGAATGAACGTTTTTCAGAATTATGTGCATCCATCATTGATGACATTGAGAAAGACAATGTAAGTTTTTTATTTCTATTTTTGTGTTGTTTATTATTTTTAGTATTATGGTAATGTTTTAATTTTATTTAACATGAAAATGTTATATTTTATTTTTACAGGATTTTGTTGAACGACTTTCACATATGTTAGTGGGGATTTACTCTATAGATAATAATATCATGGATGTCATCAACGCTTTTCATATTGAAAAGACACAGGAAGGAAGGAAAAAGAAACAAAAAGTAATGTAGGTTGAACCTGCAAGAGTAGACATAGAAGAACATGAAAGAAGAAAGAAAAATATTCATTCTAGAAATCCTAAAAGGGTTACATTTGAAAATGAGGAAACTCCAAACATAGATTTTGTTGAGATTGGTCCCAATGAGGTTATCACTCCTTCTCGCAAAAAGAACAAACAAGATAAATGCAAAAGAGCGGTGGCTGATGATGAGTCTATTCCTATTGATTATGAAGAAATCATTGATTTAGATGAAACACATTTAAATCATAAGAGGAAGAAAATAAATGTTGATAATGTTAAAGAATCCATCATTAGCTCAGAGTATTATAGTGGAAGTCTTAAAGGTAGCAGAGAAATAATAACACCAAGTGTTGATCTAGAGGATGGTATTATGAAAAAAACACAAAATGCCATTCAAAATAGAGTGAGGATGACAAACTTAGTTGATGATGGCCAGATATTTCAGTTGAATGTGAAACAACTTTATAAACCCACAGAAGGGAAGGAAAAATATCAAATTAGAAAACCGTATCACTTGCATATTCACAATTTGAAAGCATTGCTTAGGTACAATCCATATGCACATGTGGTTGACTACCTAGTTCTTGTTGACCCAATGGAAGTTCCTACGAGGGAATAATTTGATAGATCAAAATGTTTTGACTACAAATAATATGTGATTGGAGGAAATCATTCTGCAAAGGCTAGAAGATAATTGATGTAATAATGTCCCAATAATCCTCTTTTTGAGACAGTCAAATGCATAATTTATGTTGGTTTAACAGTTTTAGAAGAAAAGTTATTGGCATGAGATCATAACATAGAAAATGAGTACAAAATGTTTATGACCTTCATTCAAAGGGTGAGATTTATCCATAATGAATTTTCTGAAATATGTTGTGGGGAGAGATCAAATGTTGACGTTAAGTTTCAGAAGCAATGTTTTATGGAAATAAGATTCTCACTTGATGATGAAAATACAAAAGAAAAAAATCACAAAGGAAGTGATATATTTAGAGATGTGGATAACTATTTTCAATTGAGATTTAGAACTGGACATGTATGGGGTTTGATAGATGATATCTTCACCCTATGGCAAATATTAGTATAAAAAATAGAGAGTTAAGAAGGATAAACCATTGATATGTGGCACAAGTAAGACAGGTCCTAACATAAAAAAATATTCCTGATGATATGACTATAACACCTTGGAGATCAATACAAGAAGTGAAGGATGATAAACTTATCATAACTATTTTACCACGTGTTAGGTTGGAAGAATTTTCCTTGGAAGAAATGTGTGATGAATTTAAAAAGTAAGTCTGTTGAGTTATTTTTATTTATGTTAGGACAATAAAATTATTTTTTTTCAGTTTAACATATCAGTTTAACATTATTTTTGTTTTATTTAGTCACAAGGTGTATATGAAAATACAAAAGGAAATGGTCAAGATGTTGAATGAAGAAAGTTGGGATTATATTAAACTCAACTATCCAGATTCAAGCTCTTCAATAGTATTGAAACAATTTTTTGTTGCATTCAAAAATGTATATTGATTTATTACATTCATATTATTCGTTTGTAAGTTAATTTATTTATATTTTAATAGCTATATGTGTGTGTGTGTGTGTGTTTCATTAGATATGCCAAAGAAGAATGAAGATGGAGTACCTGAAACTTTCAAAAGTTTTATTCAAAAATCCAAGTTTGAAAGAGAAAGAAGGAGACGTGTTCAAAATGTTCAACTTGATGACACCCTTGATCACTACATTTGGACTGGGCTCGACACTGTTCAATATAAAGTGATATTTGGTGATTGTGAAAAACTTGCAAATATTGTTTCTAAAAAAGAATACTCCCTAGTTATTGAGGATATCCCTCATGGTTATAATATCCAAAACATTAGATATGATATTGAGCCTTATACTTACCAAGCTTTCAGTAAAGTGGTTATGGGATTTACAGAAGTTACAACATCACAATTTTGGATATTTCTAGCATTTCATTCAGACAAACAACAAGGATTAGTACAATCAAGCTTCAAGGGGAAAGAAAAGACAAGGTCGTGGTTTATTTAGTAAGATATTGAAAGTGTATGTTTAGCAATTAAGATTAGAAATCAATTTTATTAATTCAAAAGTTAATTGAACTTGCACTTATTTATGTTACAAGAACAAGGCTAATATTCATAGCTCCAAGAGAGAATCATTTAAACATGATTTTGAGAGTAAACATCTTGCAACCTAGACAAAAGATGATTCTTATAATTCTATTCTTCCTAATGTAAAGGATGGAGAGACTCCTAGTAGTATATTGGTATACAATGTTGTGGTTAGAAGGATAACATATGAGGAAAAAGATTTGAAAGGAGAGATGGTTAACATTTATCAGAAACCACAAGTATTAATTAATTATCTTATAGATAAATTTTCAAATGAAGGAGATTGGGTTTTGGATTTGTTCTCAGGTTCAGGTAAGAATTATGATCTAATATTTATGAAATCATACTTCAATCTTATATTATTTTTAATTTATGTCTTTTTACAGTATCTAACTTCATTATTTATTTTGTATTTGGTAATTAGGTACAACATTAGTGTGTTGCCTACAGAAAAGAAGGATTTGCATAGCCATTGAAAGTGACCCAATGCAGTGCAGTTTTATTCAACAAAGAATTAATGCTATTCCAACTCTTCCAGATGAAATGCAAGAAGTTGGCTTGAAGAAAGGAGATTTTAGTGAATCAAAGGTGGAAAAATTGTCAAAGGAACCTCAAGTACCATTAGGAGGAATGATTGGAAATTATTACTTTGGAGAACTTGCAGATATCAAAGAACCAATGGAAGCACAAAATGATGATGAAGAAGATGATAACGTGTCTGTTGAGAGTAATGAATTTGGGATATATGATATTTTTGATTAGTTTAAAGATGTCTTTGAAGACGATGCTCAATTTTGCAAATTTTTGATGAGTTATAACTGTAATGATTTGACTTTCATATTTTAAAATAAGAATAAAGATGTATCTATTGTTGTTTTGTAATGAATCTTCTTATTGTTTTGTTTGTTTCTGTTTTATTTGTGTGTGAATCACTATACATTGGAAAATTTTATTAAATGTTGTTATTTTTTTACTTCAAATGTATACAAATATGAAAGAAAATGATATATTTTTATAAAATTTTGACTTTTTTGTTCATCTATGTCCATAAAAATGTTTTATTTGACATGTTATTTTAAGGAATATGTACCAAAATGTATAGGTTTCTTTATTATATATGGCTATAAAATGTGTATTTGTTTGCTAAATATTAAAAAATAGTGTTATTCAACTACAATTTTTTTCGATTTATTGAAGTAAAGGTAAACAATGTGTTAAAAATGATGTTTTTAACTATATTTAAAAAGTATGGAACAATAAATTAATTAAGGAGAAAAAAATATATGAAAAATCGTAACTTCAAAAAAGTAAATGGTAAAAAATAATTTTAAGATTGAAAGAAGCATGAAAAAATGACTAAAAACACCGTTGAATAAAAAAAATTAGAAAAAATTGAAAATAGATGAAAAATAAGCATTTAAAAAATAATGTGGAAAGATTGTGGATCGAAAAATTTTAAATATCGAAACAACCTAAAAACGGAGGGGGGGTGCTACCAATAGCACCATTTTTAAAAACGGGGTAAAAAATTGGACCCCTCAAAAAATGAGAACTTTGTAGAGTTCTGGTTAAGTTGGTAACTATGTTGGTTAGGGAGGTTAGGTCCCTAACAATTTCAATGGATTAGTTATGTGGACTGTATAAGGACCATAAAATTTGGGCACCATTTTATGACAATGGTCAGCCTTGAGTGAACTCTTCTTATAAGGTTGTAGTCTAAGAAACACCTGGTCCCCTTCATAAAATTGACATTCTGTGCAACCTTGATCTGCTTGTTGCTTCATGCGATTCTGAGCCATGACCAATTTCTCTTTTAGGGTACGGAGAATATCCTCTCAAACTATAAAAGTTTGGTCAACCACCTGGACCTTCTAGACACCAAGGATGTATGAGAGAACTAAAGGTGACTTTTGTCCATATACTGCTTCAAAAGGAGTCATGCAAGTAGTTGTATGGTAAGAAGTATTGTACCACCATTCAACTAGGGCTAACCATTGATCCCACCGATTTTTCCTCTCAGATGAAAAGAACCTCACATATGTTTCCAAACACTTGTTGACAAATTCATTTTGACCATCAGTATGGGGATGATAGACTGTGATGAGATGAAATTGGGTGCCCTGTAGCCTGAACAATTCTTGCCAAAAATTGCTGGTAAAAGTGGGATATCGATGAGAGACAATGGAATGAGATATGCCATGAATCTTGAAGATATGATCCATGAAAATTTGAGCCGCTTTGAATGTAGTGAATGGGTGTTGAAGAGCACATAAATGAGCATATTTGGAAATATGATTAACGACCACCATGATGACAGTTTTATTGCCCAATTTAGGCAAGCCAACAATGAAATACATAGAAGTATCCCTCCAAATAGTGGGTAGAATTGGAAGTGGTTGTAGTGTGCTCGGGGCTTTGACTGTTTCTCCTTTATTGCATTGACATACATCACATTGTTCCACAAAGGTGCTAACGTCCTGCTTCATGCCATCCTAGAAAAAAGAACATTTGACCATGTCATAGGTTTTGGTAAACCCTGAATGGCTAGTTGTGGGTGTAGCATGAAGCTCGGAAAGCACCATGGATTTAAGTTTTGAATGTTTTCTTAAATACATACATCCTTTGTATAGAATCTATTCATTGTGCCAATAGTATTGTAGAGAAACTAGATAATTGTCTTGCAATTGTTGGATCAGATGTGGAAATTTGGGATCTTGAAGCCATTCCTGGTGAAAATCTTGGAGCCAATATGGTACAATGAAGGATAGAGAAAAGAGGGACCCTTCATCTTCATATTTCCTTGAAAGAGTGTCTACAACCACAGTGTCTTTTCCTTTCTTATAAATCATCTCATAATCTTATCCAAATAGCTTGGTCACCCATTTTTGTTTCTTTAGGGAGTTGGATATGATTTCTTTATGGAGTCAGATAAGATTACGTAACTCAAGAAGAGTAGGACATATGTTAGTGAGGTGTCCTTCTCTTTTCCATAGTGCGCAAGGAGGTTGATCTTGGGGAGGAAGTGGAGCTATGGGATCATTTCTCCTTCATCTTCCCCTAGTAGTGGTAGTGTTGCTACTAGTTCAGGGTGAGGGTGGTGTGGCAGGAGCCTGTACTAGGATTTTCATCGGTAATCCCTCTGTTTGAGGAGGGAGAGATGGTGTAGGAACCATAATAGGTGTATGGAGATACCATACAGGGATAACAAGAACCATGTTGGGAAGGGTGAGAGTAGCAGCTACCTAGAATGCTTGGATTCTAGGTGGGGGGTAGAAAAAGGGAATTTGAGTAATGGCTTGGGGGACTGTCTCCCAAAATGGGATTTGTGCTTGGAGGGGGGAGGGGGATCCAGGACAAGTGGTGCATGAGTTTCTCAGGGAATTCCTGAGGTAATAGTTATTTGACTAGTAGAATGTGGATGTGGGGAGAGGCCTCTGTGAGAAGAGTATTTTCTCCTATATTTGTTCCATTAGAAGACACTACACAGACTTGTGCTGAAATAAAAGGGTGTAAGAGAGGTGGTGCTCTATGATATGACCCCAATAAGGATGGGTCCTTGAATATTACAGGACCCATGTCGATGACTGAAAAATCATCTGACCTAGTGTGGACAAGGGGGAGAATGTTATCAATGTTGGCAGAATGATTAGGATCGTAATGTGTAAGTTGGTCGACGATGACGATTTTTCCATTGTGGGGGAACATCATTGTTCGAAATACAGAAGAGGCTACCACCTTCATAGAATACATGTAGCTACATCCGAACAAGATATTGTAATCAAGTAGGGTGTCGATAACTTCAATGTCGATGAGGAAGGATTTTCCCCCAAGTTCTACAGGGACATTTTGGAAGATCCCTTCAGGGGACTATGATCGACCATCATAATCTCTCAGGGTGATGACAGATGGTACTAGCTCAGGTCAGACGAGTTTCTACATACCACTTTGGACATGATGCATGTGGATGCACCTTCATCAATGATGCACCGATGAAATGTGATGTTATGGATATTAACTGGTATCTGAAAAGCTACTAGGGTGGGGAGGTGTGGTTCTTCGCTATCTAGATCAAAGGTGATGATTCGAGTATCAGCTGGGTCAACTTCCCCCAAGGTGAAAAACAAGGATTTCCACTGAGATGTATAGGTTTAGAGGACCTCCAATACAAAAATGGTTGTAGGATACTGTGCTAAGTCATCGGCCAGACTGTAATTATGTGATGCCTTAGCATGAGGGTTATGTACATTATGTCGTAATGAAATGTGAGGTATGTGAGGGTTTGGTTCAGTGTTAGGGCGTGGAATCATCAATGGTTGTCCTGCTGTAGCTGGAGCTTCTTCTGAGGTGGTTGGGTATATTAAGGGGGAATACCATATTGATGACCACATGTTTGCAGAAGAATTTATTATTCACTGATAAGGAGGATATTATGATCAACCAGATTGTTAGGTTGATTGGGGCATGGGTTTTGATATTGCCTCGTTTGTGGTGGGGCTGGGATTATCTCTTGTTGGGTATTCATCACACCTTGATATGGAATAGGGTTTTTCAAAACAACCAGAGGTGGTGGTTACAAATAATGTTGTGGGGATTGGTGAGGGGCATGCGGTGCTAGAGGGCATTGCATGTTCATGGATTATTTCATCCGTTTGAAATCATAAATTTTGGGGCAGTGGTGTGTATAATGTCCATACTCACCACACAAAGTGCAAGGGAAGTTAGTTTTGAGGTTATTGTTCTTCCCTTGTGGTGGTTGATTTTTATTTTTTCCCCCTTGAGGGTTTTGGTTGCCCCCAGTGGGACAATTTTGTTGGGGGTTATTTCCTCTTGCTCTCGGGTTGTTATTGTTTCGATTTTTCCCTTTCTTCTTGGCATTAATCGGCTGATGGGCTAAATTTTGTGTATTCAATTGTTCTAAAGTCTGAACTTGATGAATGGGAGAGGGAAAAAAATTAATGCTAGCATGTGGTTGTCTTAGTGGAGGAACAACCTGCTAGGGAGGACCAGAAAATGGAAAATATGGATTGTTTTGTGGAGACGATCAATGTGGAATGTAGGAAGTTGAAGCACTTCCAATACTGTTGGGGTTATATGTGGGGGTGGAAGGTGAACTCGTACTTGGTTGAGAGACCAGATGCATCATGGGTACTGGTGGGGGTCCACCCAATGGTGGAGGGCTAGAAATAGGATATGGTTGTGGGTGGGTGGGAGGAGGGTAATAAGATGTCCCTCCATATGGTTGCAGATAATGATTTGCACCATAAGTGGGTGACAGGTGGCTATAAGGGTTGAGATGGTTCATAGAACCAATCAACCCACCCGCAACGTGGACATCCTAGGTTTGTCCTGGCCAAATGGTATGGGTCTGGGTGCATAAGGAAATACTGTGTATGAGTAATCTGACTAAGCATAGATGAGGTCAAACAATTGGGCCTTGATGATGGCTTCCTCTTTCAACTGAGGAAAAGTGGATGCTACATCCTTGGAAATAATAGAGACGAGTGATTTTAGAAACCAGTCAAGAGATTGTTCTTTGGTAATTTCCTCTTTATACAAACTACATCATCGACGCCTTTCATGGATGTGGTTGGCTATATGGATAGAAATGGTTTTTTGAGATTAGAGAGAAGTTCTAAGCCAGTATCATGACGAACTGGTAGTCAAAAAAAGGACAAAAAGGATTTGGCCAATGATTCAAAGGTCACATGGGACCCTAATTTTTCGTCCACATACCATTTGGTTGATGAACTAGTGAGGGTTCTTTGAAGTAACCTTAAGCATATGGAATCATACATGATGTTTTTTGAAGAGCACCATAAGTGGAAGGTCATAACATAGTTGGAGGGATCTTCCCCTCATTTTCCTTCAAACTTTGGAATATATGAAGGCAATTTTGTAGGCATATTAGGCCAAGTGGGGTCATGTAAAATGGGATCATTCTTGAGTTTGGTCAAAGAAGGAATGTTGAGGGATGCCAAGTATGGCATAGGGATATTTGGCGGAGGATTAGTTCCTGCCATTGTGTGAATAGGTAGTGGACTTGTCCCTTGAGAGGCATTTGGTGGGTTTGTACTTCCTCCTTGGGAATAAGTTTGACCCCCGCCTCCTTGTGAAGGATAACTAATAGATGGATGACCTTGGGTATTTGACCTAAGAAAAGTGGAACCAAGTAAATCTGATCCCAAAATAGTATCACTCACGGGGGTGTGAGATGGTTGAGCCGGTGAGTTGTAAAGACTAGGGACTCCTCCTAGAATAGGAGGGAGATTTTGCAAGCATATAGAATGATGGGGATTATGTGGTTTCCATATGGTTTTTGACTAGCAAAGTGAATGTGTGAAAATGGTGACAAGAGAGAAATAAATTAACAAGAGATTTGTATATTTTTCACCTTCACAAAATAGTATAACTCACAATTGCATGTAGTCAAATGAACATCATATGTAAATCAACTGTAAAATAAAAAAGCATGTGGATGGGTGGATTTTTTCCACGTGGGAGAAAAATAAAAACAAATGCTCATGTCCTAAAAGACCTATCGTCCTTCCTCTCAATTCAACATTGGGCCTTTCAATAGCTCTCAACAATGGGGTTTGAAGCCATTGGAAGAGGAACTAATGAAGGTTGAAGTAATCAATTATAATGAGGGGTAGAGGCTGCATATCTCGAAAGGGTTGGCAATATTTTCCAATAGCCACACAAAATCTAATCAAGGTGCAATTGCAGCCCACAATCACCACCTGGGTAGATATCCTATGCTTGTCCACTAAGTACCTTGGTCAAAGTGCGACATTTAGATTTTTGGCCTCAGAAATGGGTCACAGGTCAGATTCCCTCACAAGATTTGGGTGGCTCAAGGAGGGATGTGCAGAACAACCGGACCTCGATCTTTGACCCTTCATGGGTATCTCCTTGCCTTATGGTATAGGACCACTTGACGTAGAGGATTTGAAAATATCTCTATTCTCAACTTCTATTGTTTCAAAATGTGAGAACCTGATAACGGGGGGTTATTTGGATGCCTACCCCCGAGATCCTACCTAGACTAAAAAATATCTTTTGGCACCTCCTGTGGAGGAAGATTTAGTGCGTTTTTATAATTTTTTAGATGTGGTGGGCTGAGAGATTGGGGTCATGGACCAACCTCGTTTGGATTAATTGGCGTGGATAATTTCCAAAGAAGTAGCCGGATCTTTCAGAATTCCTTTGAAGGAACCTACTTCGACCTCCACTATTCTAATAGAAATTATATGTGTGAGGAGTGGCTTTGTGTGCAAGAAAGTGAAAAAGTGTGCAAATATTTTAATAAGTTAAGTGTGATATTGCTACATGTGGAATTCCTGTGGTCCTTACAAATCTTATTACCTATCTTACTATGTTTCTTTGGTACAACCTTGCAGAATATTTAAATCCCTAAATAACTAGCAATGTGGACATATGGGTCCTTACAAATCCTTTAAACTCCCTAGAATGTTGTCTATATTAAGAAAGATTTTGAAAATATCCTAGAATTGTAGACATGTGGGCATGTATGGGCTCGTTACTTGATCTTTAAACTTTCCTAGAGTGTGATCTCAACTAAGAAAGATTTTTAGAAACTATCCTAATATTGCAAACATGTGGGCATGTATGGGCCCTTACAAAGATTTTAAGATGATCTCCAAAACTAAGGGGAACCCTAGGGGGGCTTTGTCCTCTCCTAAATGATTTTTCTAAGGGAGATGAAATTTCCTTTCAACCACCTTTTATAATTCCCAAGATCACACTAGGGTGCGGGGGAAGGGCATACTTGAGGGTTGAAATTAATTTCTAGTCCCAAATTAAGTGATTGTGTATGAAAATCAATAACTTCAACTCAAAATTTTAAAATCCAAATGATCCATCCATGTGGAAACAAATAAAAGAGAAGAATAGTGATTCTTTTTACCCCTATGTTCCTATGTTAGCTAACCTTTCTTGTGGGAAAGGAATCTAAGTGAAGTGGAGTTGATTTACTAAGTGTAGGAAAATAAAAATTTGAAGGCTAGGGGCCCTCAATTCATTCATAAAAACCCTTACAATTTGAAAAAACTGGACTTATGCACAGGCTACAGTTCTGACAGGCATGCAGAGGGTGCACAATGTGCAGAGTAATGAATCCCATTTCACACAGAGTGCGCGTTTGTGGTCCTTGAAGGCCACACACTTCCTGTCACACATCGAGGAAAAAATTTCCAAGTGAAATACTCCTTCCTTGGATCTGAATTTTGACTTTGGTAGGTTGGGCTAGGCCATTTTTGGTACCTGCATATCAAAAAAATCAAAATGAAGTGCTATCAAGACTTAAATAGGGATGAATTTGATACCAATCCCCAATATGGTCTCCAATCTGTTGTGTTGGTTTTGTAACATGGGTGAGAGAAAACACAACACTTGCATGCTTAGTTAAGCCAACTAAACAAGACAAAAGTTTGTGAGTTCATTGGATAACCAAATACACATGAAAAAAAAATACAACAAAAAACAACTAAGAAATAAATGTTAGAGAAACTTTAAGAACTAGAACCATGGAAAAAAAAATTGACCAGTATATAGCTACCAGTGGATCAATATATCGATAGGATAAACACTGTAGAGAAAGGAAGAGACTTATGAGTTCCCTCTTCCTCCTTGGGAGGGCTCTTGAGTTCCCTAATAGATATATCTTCTCTTCATACAATGGAAGAAATGATAATGGTGAAGAAATACAATGTCAATTCCCTCAAGAGGTGAGTGGAATGGCCTATTGCAATGGTGTTTGAATGACTCAAAGAGAAAAGAGGATTCCCAAAGAAGAATTATTGCAGCATAACAATACCTTGAAGTTATTATTTTTCTAGCACACCCATGGCACATATTTATAGCATCCATTCATGGTAAGATATAATTGGTTCATATTGTGAACAAGAGGAATTTTAGGGAACTTCCTAGCCCTTGACCAACCTCCAAGCTAGATTTCGCTCAGATATGAGTGTCAAATCATGTTGGGGGTCGGACTAGAAGTGGTTGAGGGGTTGAAAAGATCCATAAATGTGTCATTCATACAAGTGTGCTGATTTTCTCGTAGACAGCCGTGCATCTTGACACATTGCGCGTTGAGGCCCGTGTTATGCTGTGCATTATGTGCACTGTGCATGCACTTCCTTTGGTGAATTTGCACACTATGATTTTTCACCCAAGTATACCCTTTTTTGCCTTTTTATGGATTTTGGTGTTGTAGGTGGACTAATTGTTGTTTCCATTGATGTTTTTATTCAACCATTGTGTGCAATGTTGTGAACGATTATTTAGTGATAACACCAAGGATGAAAGTCGTTGCTCCAAAAAATACTTGAGGTTCTGATGATCTATCTTAATTTGGAAGAATTGCCCCAATAGATAAGGGTGCTAGAGATACACAACATGCAGAATGGCCATCATTTCCTTTTCATAGATTGATTGGCCCAAATGGCTCTCCAATAGTTGTTTTCTAGTTAAGTTCAAAAGTCGACCATCTTGCGTAAGGATGACGCCAATTCCTTTCCCTGAAGCATCACATTCCAGGAAAAAGGTATTTCTGAATTCAGGAAAGGCTAGGACATGATTCTTGCACATAAACTATTTCAAGGATTGGAAGGAGTGATCAACTATTGGATTCCCAATTAAATCATTCTTTTTAAGGAGAGCAGTGAGATGCACCAATATTTTTCCATAATTCTTAAAAAACTTGTGATAATAGCCTGTTAAACTGAGAAACCCATGCAAGCTATTGATATTTTTGGGACGAGGCTAATCCATCATAGCTTCAATTTGATTAGGATCCACCCTTACACCATCCTTTCCAACAATATGACCCAAGTACTCCATTTATGAGGCTCCAAAATAACATTTAGATTTTTTGAGGAAATGTTGGTGATGAGAGAGTATATGAAGAACTTGATCCACATGGGAAACATGGGTTGTCCATGTTTTACTATAGATGAGAATATCATCAAAGAAAACTAAGAAAAAATGATGGAGAAAAGGACGTAATACATCATTCATGAGGCTTTGGAAAGTGGAGGGAGCATTACACAAGCCAAAGTGCATGACCAAGAACACATAGTGGCCCTCATGATTTCGAAAAGAAATATTATGAATGCCTGCCTCTTTCATACATATCTGGTGGAAGCCAGAACAAAGATCAAGTTTAATAAAGAATTGAGCACTGCTTAATTCATCCAAGAGATCATCAATGACAGGGATGGGAATTTTGCCTTTGATGGTGAGTTTGTTGAGGGTGAGAAAGTTAGGAAACATGCACCAAGAGCCTTATTTTATAAGTACCATGACCATAGGAGAAGAGTAGGTGTTGGTACTAAGACGGATAACACCCATGGTGAGAAATTATTGAACAATTTTGTTAATTTCATTTTTTTGTGCAAAGGGATGATGATAAGGGAGAACATTGGGAGGAAGACTTTTGGGTACCAGGGGAATGGAATGATCATGAAATCCAGAGGAAGGGGGAAGTCCTTGGGGAGTGGAAAAAGGACTTGATGTTTGGAGATGATGGCTTGGAGGTCAGGATGCACAGAAGGTGTCTCAGTGGCATGAATGGAATGGAGTTGTGCAATAAAATCAGAATGACCTTTCTTGAGGAGGTTTTCCGTGTGATGGAAACTGATGATTTTAGGGGATCTCGAGGTGGTTCCTTGTAACTTATGTTGTTGGCCCTCCTAGCTGAATTCATGGTTAATTCCTTAAAATCCATGGGGATGGGACCAAGTGTCTGTAACCATTCAACACCAAGTACAATGTCACAACTACCCAGGTTGATAACAAACATATGATATTTCATGTGGTACTGACCAATTTAGAGATGCACATTTTCACAATGCCCCCCACATTTCATGGAACCTCCATTGGAAATCATGATTTGAAATTTGTTGACTGCACGGATATAGAAATTATTTTCTTGGGAAATACAATGATGAATAAAATTATGGGTGTTTCCACTGTCAATGAGGATGATGAGCTTTCAATTCTTAATGTAACCAATTATATTGAGGGTTTGGGGAGCAGAGAAGCCAACGAGATCATTTAGTGAAATGACTAGTTCAACTTCTGAGGGGTCCGAGGGCGGAGTAATATTAGTTGGATCTAGTAACTCAACCATGGGGGGGCCTCAACTGCTTCTTCCGAAACATCGTTAGAGATGGCCATAAAAATATTTTTTTCCTTACACGTGTGCCTCGAAAAATATTTTTCATCACAATTATAACAAATTCCCTTGAGTTGGTGTTCAACCATTTTTTCCCAGGTCAATTTTTGGATCTTCATTGGAGTGGAATGAGGGGCTCGAGTGGTGGGATTAAGGAAAGGAAGAAAGAATGGTTTTATGGTTTGAGAAGATACAACTTGTTGTGCTTCCTTCTCTCTTTAGTAGCTTCCACCCAACTCTGAAGGTGAGCCATGAGGACATGGGCACAAATCGCATCCTTGAGGCCACTAATAAAGAATTCTTGTAAAAGATCTTCAGGCATGCCCTCCATGCAAAAAGTTAAGCGTTAAAAAGTAGATATAAAGTCTTCCACTATGCCAGATTGTTTCAACTTGGTCAAATGACCTAAATGGTGTGTGTCAGTGTCAAAGCATTCATAAATATTTGCAACAAATTGTGTCCAAGTCACATACCCTTAGCAGAAATTTTTTCTCCATTGCCATTATTGCCAATGTTCTATATATAGATGGAGAACACCATACCTGAGTTTTTCCAACTCATCAGTAATGTAATAAAAAGAGAAATAATGTTCCATTTGAGTGACCCATCCAGTGGTATCCAAGCCATCAAAATTTTTCACCTCCACGTGAGGGGGACATAGGTCTTGTTGAAAGTGGTTGGAAGGAAAAGAGGTGGACTAGGAGGATTCAATACCTTTAGGGTTATAAGGTGTGGAAGAAGAGAAGAGATATGGGGTGGGCTTAAAAAAGGTGATCAGATTGTTCACGACGCCCTGGAATTGATGACACATGATGGTCAATTGAGTGATGGATGTGGGAAGTGATTTGAGCGGAGCAATTTGGGAGTTGAGGTTATCAATACTGGAATTAATGGAAGAAATATCAATCTAGGTTTTGTCATTAGCTTTGTCCAAGGCAGTGAGACATTGTTCCCAATATTGGCTATGAGTGTGGGCCATGGGGATGAGAAAGGAGGGAAAGTGGGACCGCAAAGAAAGGGATTATTGGTGAATGGTACCACTACAATCAATGTGAAGAGAGGAATTCAATGGGATAGGTTCCAAATAGGGGTGTCAGGAAGGGGTCAGGTCCAAAAAAAAAAAAAGTTGATGAAAAATGATAGGTATGAATGTGATCAAGGTGAAGAGAGGAATCCAATAGGATAGGTATCAAATAATGGTGCAGGAAACATCCATATATAAATAAAACAGTAGTGATGAAATGACCAAATTATTAATAGAAAGAAATGTGTAGGAATTTTTCAACCCGAATAGAGGAGGCAATGTTGCATGATAGTAGATAGTGTATGTTTTGTTTCTACTATGTTTTTGTCCCAAGGGTTAGGGTGTTTATGGTTTCTACATAAGATTTTTTTCCTTGTGCTATAGCTCTCAAATGTATGTGTGGGGTCCAATAGTAGTACTCATCCCAATATCTCAGGGCACCAACTAAGGAGGCTAGATTGTTCCCTTAGTCGTACTACCTAACTACCCAGGTACTAGAGAGTATCTTCCTGAGTGTTATTATCGGTGGAACTATAGTAGTCAATTGGCTGATTGGTTTATCTACATAGCGCTTTGTGATATCTAGTTCAATATGTTTATTGGTTTCGCTTGATGCACTACTATTCGAATGGGTACCAACAGGGATTACAAGGGTGGCTAACAATGTGCACTTAAGTACTGTTATCCCCGATTTCTAGGGATAACTAGGAGATCATGTCTCGAGGCCCATAGGTCCTATACATGGAGTACCGAGAGCAAGATTGACCTGAGCATGGTCCTGGAGGGCCCATCTTTCTTCTCTTTCATCAGACTTGTCCTGTCAGCAGCAACAACATCCATCACCTTCGGCTTAGACTTGTATTGGAGAAGACTCTTGCTCCATGAGGTAATTGGTCCAGGTATCATGGTATGTGTCATATTTTATCATTATAACCTTTAGATATATGCATCAAATTCCTTTTATTTCTGACAACTTCTTGGATCTTACATTAACCCACTTGACCATGGTTGGGGGGATTGATAGGGTACCCTAGCAAGCTTGTACCCATAGGTTTTGGTTTGCCACCAGGGGATATTTTGAAGGGCCATCATCTAATCCCATCATATCATCACTCTTACATCTTATCTCCCACTGATCTTCCCCATTCCCCTAGTCCGGACATTAGGATGATCTGTTTGTAGGGTTACACCTTATCTTGTGGGAAGAAGGGGCTAAAGGCCCAGAAGGTCAAAGTAGTTGGTAAAAGATAAAAGCCATAAAAAATGAAACCTAGAGATGCCTCACCCAGGGATCCCCGAGAAGGCAATAAAAAGCCTCTCAGCAAGAAATAAGAGGGACCCGAAGAAAAATAACAAAACAAGACCTAGCCAAGAGGATGGGGGGTCTCATCACGAGCTAGCCCATTATGTTCATGAGTACTTAGCAGTATATCATTGCCATTATATGGTTACCACGCCAGGGCAGTGACCTTTGGTTGCATGACCAAGGGAAAGGGGGTCTCATCACGAGCCAGCCTGATCATCTCTGTGAAAGTGCTTGTGGGTAACACTGTCAGCTCTGGTCACCACGCCAAGGCAGTGTCCTCTAGTTAGACCTTGAAATAAATAAGAAAAAGCAATAAAGAAAAGAAAGAATAAATGCAATAAAGGGCTTGGAAAGAATTGCATCCATGATGGGTAGAACTCACCTTCTACAAAGGCATCCACAGGTAATATCACCCCTGTCTTTCACTCTACCCGTATGTCTGGACACCCTTGACCACATCACCTTGTGTTACATGGCTTGGATGATATCCTCTGGAAAATTTCCTTCTCTTATGGATGCTGGCCCAATAGGGCATTTTGTCTTTTTCTTCAGCTTTGTATAGTAGGTCGTTGTAATGTCTTTGAGCTATTGAATGATATATCAGGGGTTTTTATGCATGTATTTGTTAAAATTAATGATGAAATGTGATTGACATTGCTATGATCCCTGTGACTAATGAGCCCATGGAGGACGAAGTTTTTGATGTGCAGGACCATGCCTGACGAACAGGTACTAGTTGGATTGGTACACATGGGGAGATGATTAGCTCGGACCTCCATGGGGATGAAGAGCTCATCAGATGGTTGTTGGGACCCCATCAGGGGTAGAAACAAGACAATGATTGGTCGAGCCTTTACACATGAGAAGAAGAAGGGCGTTCCACCCATGACACTTTGGTTGAGCCCAACCCAGGGGGGTTGACCCACTTTAGATGGAATGTTTTCTTTTTTATGGCCAGGACGTCACCCAGGAGACTTGGACGTCACCTTGAGCATGTGGCAGTTGGATAAGATGGTTGGCACGTGTGGCAACTTGGAGGAGCCCAAAAAGGGCTAACGTCTGACTTTTGGATGCTGGACTAGCCCCAAAAGGGCCTAACGTCTCCCTCAAAGGGGCTTGATGTCTCATTTTTTCTCATTTAGGTATTTTACTTAGCAATTAATGTAAAAACAATATGATTTTGGTTTGTAGCCTTGTCGGCTATTTTTAATGACCTAATTTTAATTATAGGTCATGATACACTATATATTGAGGATGGTTTTCCCTCATTTGACAATAACAACAACTCACACTTGTGAGGTCTGATTTTTGCGCCCTAGTTTGGGTATTTGGTCTTTTAAAGGAGGAGCACTTGTTTATGGAAGGATTTTCTTGGCATATTTGTCATTTCTCTTGAGGAAGTTTTACAACTAGGGTTTACACATGCTTTTCTTCATGATATGTAAGTGTTTTTCCTGCAAAACTTCTTGATTGAATGGTTGTAGGTTAGTATTCTTGCATTTACTTATAAATTTGTTGATTTTAAAACCCTAGGTGACAAACACACAAGTAGGTCCTTGTCTCATATCCCCTTAGAGAGAAATTTTCAGCCATTGAAGAAGGAAGAAAGAGCCTAGCCTTTGCTACACTCTTGTCACTTATTCCCTTAAGCTAGCTTTGATTTTAAGGGTTAAAAGGAGGGTGACGTCCTAGGCCTAGGTTATCTACACCTAGGGCCATCCATCTTCTAGGGTTTTAGTGATAGAGCCTTGCCATTGCAACACTCTCCCTCACTAAATCCTCTTGTTTTAAATCTTTTCTTTTGCTAGCCGTTTTTCCAAGTTTGACCTAAAGAAGGGGGAAAGAGCACGAGGCCTTGCTTAAGCAACACCAGAGTGAGCCTTTTTCCCCTAGGGTTTTGATTCTAGGGCCCTGCCATTGCATCACTCTAGAACCCTTCCCTCTTGTCTTTAGCCTATCACTCCTTCAACCTTGCGTCCTCTCCTTGAATGACTACATATACCCTTAGGCACTGATCTTAGACACACAACGTTGAATTCCTAGTGTCCAAAACAACTCTCAAAACTTTAAATTTTGAAACCCTAAATAACTAAGATAACCCTAACTAGGCTGACGTCATAGTTGGCTATTCCATCTTGACGCAACAAACATTGATAATAAGCAATTAGATGATGGTTAAAGGCATTTATTGAGTAAATGATTGATTGGATATATTGTTTGCTACATCATCTCAATAGTTATTGATGAATTGATACTTCTACATTGCTAT
>SNQJ01S0020491.1:41698-66256 GCA_010110895.2 Picea sitchensis | reverse complement strand
CATGTACAATGCAACTAATGAAAACTAAATAAAAGTGAGGAAAGAGGGAAAACCATGTGGGAACAAAACCCCCCCTCAAAAGATAATGTATCAAAAGAAGAAAATGACAGCTGCTAGGCAATTGTGTTATTCACTACAAGATGATCCCACAAAGTCTGAAACTTCTGCTCACTGAAAGTCTTCGTGAAGATGTAGAAATCTTTATGGATATTATGAAGTCTTTTGGCAACCTCTCTAGCCTTGTACCTCTTAATCCCGTGGACCCATCTGCACCTGAAAATATTCCTTTTTGGTGGAAGTGGAACCAAATGCGAAGTCTGATTCCTTAGGAGTGAGCCATACTCCTTTTGCATGGCTGCTTGCCATAATGGATTTCCCACATCCTTATTGTAGGTATGTCGATCAGTATATTGAACCATATAAAAATGCATGGACATCACAGGTTCTGAAGATAAAAGTACATGAGAAGGCTCCTCATGATGAGATTGAGTTCTCCTTGAATCCAATGGATTTGCTGCAAGGTTTCTTGTTGACTGAAGTGTGGTCTGTGCCTTCTTGGGAATCTGATGAAGCTTCGACGTTGGATTCTTATCTAGATGTACTACCTTCTTATTTCCATGTTCAGAATCTGAGTGTATGGAATCATCTCTGATGTCTGAAACCGATGGAAGAACAAGAGTATATGCATGTTACACTGGAGGTGCATGCAAAGTACTCTCCTTATGTTTAAGTATAATAGAGGAGTCATCGTCAAAAAACTTAGTGAATTTATACAACCTTGATTTGTGATCCACCTCACCAATTACAATGATGGAATTGTCATGCATGTCAATTACTGAAACTAAATCTGATGTAAATTCAACCTTTCTACCTTTCTGAGTGATATAATAAACTGAGTGAAGATTCATAGAAATATTTGGAACATGTAGAACATTCTCAAAACTTTCATTGTGGAGTTCCACTCTCCCTTCTCCTACTACTGTTACTGGAGTATCATCCCCCATGAGAATAGGGGGTCTTGAGCATGGACTCAAGGAAAAGAAAGCTTCCTCTTTCGTTGCCATATGATGGGATGCACCAGAATCTATAATCCATGAATCAGACGAGGAATCGATTGCAACCAAAGCATGATGATTACCTTTCTTAGGAGCATGATCTTCTGCCTTCCTCTTTTTGACTCTCTTTGAAATGAAGTTTCCAAGGTTGTTCTGCTGAAGTGATTGTGCCATAAGATAGATCTATTTCTTCATGCATGTGGATTCTTCATGATTCGGTTTATTGTAGTAAGTGCACTATTTTACCTTCTTCTTCTTCTTGGAATCTAAAGAGTCTTTGGAACCTGAAGAATCATTAAAGGGTTTGGAATATCCCTCCTTCCCGTTCTGTTTCGATGACCCTTTTCCATCATGCATGGTGAGTGCATGTGCTTTGGGATCTTTCATGAGGCCCATATGTTTGAGTTTTGTCTGCTCTTGTGTAAGAGACTCAATGAACTGAGCCAACGTAGGCATTTTCCAATTTGTTCCAAAAAGACATTTGCCAGAATGGGAATTGGAGACATATAGAACATATTATGGTCCTAGCTTTGGCAAGATTGTTAGAATAAGTTGTTTCTCTTGTGTAGACTTGTCAATAACACATTCACCCAAACTCAATAGCAAAGATTTAAATTTTGTAAAACAATCTTGTATATTATAAAAAAATTTATGGTCTAAGGTATTCAACTCTACCTCAAGCATATGACCTCACATCTCATCCTGCTTTCCAAAGAGTCATTCCAAGGTGGTCCAGATCTCGTTTGGAGTCTTGCATGCAACAACATGAAATCATATATCAGTGGATATTAACTCGAGAAGGAGTCATGTGGCCTCATCCTTACGGTTTTACCATCTCATATTCTCAATCATTGATGTAGGTTATGTTTTTATCGCCATCGTCAAATTATACAGTCCTTTCCTTCTGAATTGGAATTCTTCCTTGGGCTTCCAATCAAAATAATTGTATGGTGTGAGGATTACCATCAATTTTGACTATATAATAGTTGTCCTATCCATCTCTCCCATTGTTTCTAAGAACCCCTAAAACTTTACTCTCAATCTGCAAGTGAAAAATTAAGAAACAACAGCAGAAAGGGCACTTTAAGTGAAAATTCATTTCAGTTTCAAGAGATGATCTTCCGACTTACTTGTTGAGAAAAAGGTGAGGAATCTAGCCAAATGGTTGAAAACCCACTTGCATAATGGGTCAATTTACTTCTCACATGGGTCGTTTCCTCCAAATATTTTGGGAGCAATCACTATTGAAAGGTACGACCACAGATTCGTATCAGTTCAGGAGGCTATCTTCCAGCTTACTTTCTGCGAAAATGGTGAAGAATCTCACCAAACTGTTGAAAACCCACTTCCAAAATGGGTCGATTTACTTTCCAAGTGGGTAGTTTCCTAAAAAATGTAATATTTTGGGAGGAATAACTGCTGAAAAGTACGAGCACAGATTTAGCTCGCCGAAACTTCGATTTTCCTTATTCTCTGGCTTGTCTGGCTTGCTCCAAGCAGCATAGCTCTGATACAATGTCATTGTTTCATGGGAACCTACATATGAGATCTAGCTAAATCATGCACAAACAAAGCTTATCAAGAAAGGAAGAGAGATTTAATATGGAAGAATGAGAAAATATGTTCACACTACTCCAACGAGCTGATGATTGATACATAGATCATGATTAATATGATTTAATGAATGAGTGGAATACACTCATATATAGGGAAAAACATTCCATAATTAAGAAAAGCAATCAAGCAGTTAACTTTCCTTAGGAATGTATGCATGCATAATAGTGATGGTAAAAATAAAAAGTCTAAAATAGAACTAGTTAGTTAACTCCCACTGAACTAGTGTGTCGAAAATAGAAATTTCTCCAACATGTATGCGGGTTTTAGTGGAGACAGACGCATATACATGAGTTTTCTTAAGGAAAGGCACATACACCTAGAAAATCATGCTAGATCTGGGTCATACAACATATCAGACTTTTCGAGATTTTTCTATAGTTGTATTTCTCTCAATGGGTCATTATCCCTATTACAGGAGCCCTAATTTTATCATAATAAAATAATCTTAGTATTGGTTTTCCCTCCAGGGTTTTTCCATGGGTATATACCCAAAAATATTGGTTTTTATGTGTGCATGATTTTGTTTCCAATATTGCTTCCACTATCTTTATCTGATTTGAATATTCCAGAAGTATATATTTTTTTGTTTTGTGAGCTACTAATATGATTTGCAGTAAGGAAATCATTAGATAACAAGATACCTAGGTGTCATAGTAAGTATTTCAACATAGTATCATATTTGTTACTCTGAGAGGAATCCACATATAAAACACATAGCAATTGATAGCATATATATCATATCTGCAAGATTTCTTAGTAGATACATAACCAACATGAATAAATCGAAGGATGGATTTTATGGAAATAGTCGTACTTACATAAAACTAGGGTTTTGCAGTCATATAGAGTTGTATGTAGGTTGAAGAAGGAGAATTCACATACATATGTGGGTTTCTTTAGAGACAGTCACGTTTTTGGGCGTGGGCCTATTTTGAGAAGGAAGTCTATTTTTGGCGCAGGCATATTTTTTGAGAAGGATCTGTTTTGGGAAATACCTATTTTTGGAAAGGAAGACCTCATTTTGGAGCGTGCGCAACAGGTGGCAAGAAAGCAACATGTAGAAAGAGAATAAAAATTAGCATGCAGGAGGAAAAGCAAAGTGGCACACATGAAGATAAGCCTAACCATGATAGGGTTAGGGTTTTTGACAAGATTGTAACCACTAGAAGATGATAAAATAGTATAAATAAGGACCTAGGATGTCTAGAGAGAAGTGGAGAAGTGGATAAGAACAAGAAGAGAGAGAAGAGATACCAAAAGAGAATGCCATTTAAATAGATCATAACAGAGAGAGTTGATTATTATGATTTTGTAAGTTGTTGATTATAATAAGTTTTGTAGAATACACGAGTAAGGTACTAGTCTTTGAGGGTTAGGTCACAGGATGAGTAGCCTGGTGTGATCTAGTCTGCCTCACATAGGTTTCTTATCCTCAATATTGATTGTGTTACTAAAGATGTAATCTGTGTAGTGCAATATTTTACAGCAAAATAAACAAAAGAGAAGAGAAGTCAGATCTTTGTGGACCTAGATCTAGGAGGGGATGAACCACAAAAAACCTTGTGTTATGGGTGATTGCTAATGAATGTTTAATTTTTGTTGACCATTAGCTTAAGAATGAATGGTTAAAGTAGTTTTATTAGCATGCATGCATAGATTTAAATATGAATATATCATAGAAGTAATTAAAGGATTAACAAGGATAATGCATAAGAAAGAAACAACACAATCAGATATCCCCACTCATTCCTAGACTGCAAACACTTGAGTATTGCAGTCACCCATAAAATATATCTCTGGTGAGACTACTTGTGCATCGTATGCGCAAAGTTTCCTACTAGTTTACTAGGAGGGCCAATATGTTTTGAGGGTTTTGTTGGAAACCTATTGAGATCAAAACCTGGGTCATCCCAAGAAGAAGTTAAGACAACAAATGGTTATGTTTTCGACTGGAACCGCATGGGATTGAGTGGACAAGATTCGTGGAAGAAACATGCGGAGGATGAAAGTATAGAAGGGAATTTTTAGGCCATGGAATCCAATGAAGATGGAGTCTGAAAGATGGTTGAAAATAAAGGAATTTGATTTTGCACAAAAGGAAAACAGAAACCCTAAGTTAACACCAAGCAAATATCTCGACAAATACATGTTTAGCGATTTGCATGAGGTAGTTTTCTATGATTTCCCACATTTTTTGTAGGATTGGTTATTGAGGTTAAAGGAAAACCACCCTACAAATCGAATCATATAGTTGTACTGGAATCCTATGGAGATTGCTCAGCTATAGAAAGTTAATAACAAATTTACACATGCAATAGATTTCTGGTTAGACAATGTTGTTGCAGGGTTTATCATCGAATTTACAATAGATACTACGAAGTCCTACGTTGCAACAGAGAAGTATTTTCTAAAGGGACCCAGAGGTAGGTACATCAGATCATTGTATACTTCAATCAAGATTTTATTGTATGACAACGGTGTCATCACCATGGAATCAAACAACTAAAATTTCATGCGTGCATGGAGGAAGGGGGGAAGCACTAACAGGAGGTTGAGATATAGAAGAGGAGATGGATAAGGGAAATATGAAGGAGGCCATGGACCCAATCATGATGGAAAAAGAATAGATAAAGTAGATAATGGAAAAATCTAGAAAGAAGTGTAACGGAATACCCTACCAATATAAAATGAATAACAAAAAGAGAGCCATAGCTGATAGAGAGGTATTGGAAAGAAATGAAGAAGATGTAGAGGATCTTCGAGCTATGGAGAAGATTGAGGAAATCCTGCATGCAACATATAAATAAAAAAAGGAGGTCCAGGGTCAGGAACAAAAGGCAGAACTCCAATCCATATCACCGTTAGTGTGGAACCTACAACCCCATGTGCGACTAATACACCAGAAAGAACACCAGTGTTTAGAAAACCAATTTTTACTAGAAGAAATGAAACAAGACATGGATCCAATCAAGGAAAATCAACTAGGGAGAAATTTCAGGAAGTAATAGTCAATTTTCTACACCATGCAGAGGCAGTAGTTCAACATAGTTCGAAATGGAAAGACATGATCCCGCAATTAGATTACCACAATTTCAAGGAGAGGCGTCGGAGGACCCTGAAAAACACTAATTCATATGGGAAGCAAAGTAGACCATCGATGAGGTTACAAAGTTCATGCAGTTAGTTATCACACTAAGAGACCGTGCACTGGGTTTGTACATGAGCCTAGATGTAAAGAGTCCACGGGGAACACCAAAGACTATCACAAACGTGAAAAAATTATTGGTAGACGAATTTTAGAAGGAAATATAGGAAGAATAGTACATGAATGAAATGATTGAAATTAGAGAGGACCGAGTGATTTTGTTTTGGATATTGATCATAGGTTCAAACGTCAAAAAGGTAAGTTGAAATATGAAATTATTGACATGAAACATAGGCACTTATTTGTCAACTCACTGTTACCACACTTGAAATACTCGTTAATACAACATAAGTTCAAAACTCAGGCATAGGCTATGCAAGCAACCCTGCAACTAGAAGAGAACCAACATCAATAGATAGATCTGGAAATAGAGGAGTTGAAGGAGGATTTGAAGAATCTAACATTTCAACTTAACCAGAATAGGGGAAAAGAGAAAAGAGAAGTTGTTTAATGTATGCTATGTAGGACATAAGGACACCATAAGAACAAATGTCCAAATTTTGTGCAGTATATGGAAACATTAGTACCAAATCCTTTTCCAATAGGAGGACCATGGTGTGAGATTTGTAAAATGCATGGGTGTGATCCATATAATTTTCCAATGATGCAAAAATACAAAACAATACCCAAAAGTTCATATTGCAATTTTTTCAAATCAATGGGTCATGACGATAAGTATTGTAGAATGATGGAGTTGATGAGAGAAATAATGTCATATACTTATAGAGTGCAAACATAAATTATGATAGGAAAATATGCACCTCAATTCAGCTAGGTACCACCACCATACAACAATGCGCAACACCATTACATGTGAAACCGTAGTACAATCATGTGCAGCCACAGTATAATCCTGCGCAATATAACTAGCTACCCCAGTACAACACACCATGAGGAGAGCGAGGTGGATACAGAGGTGGAGGACAAGGAAGAGGAAAAATAGTTCTCCACAACTTCCAAGAACCATGACATTATGAAAAGGATTTTCCACTTCCACCAGTGACATGTATGTACTATCGCGCAGTAGACCATGACACAGAAGACTTCCCAACACTTTTGGGAAATATCCAGGAAAAAAGGAACCAGGACAACCAGAATGTCCAATGGATTTTTGCAGAAGCCAAGAATGATGGGAGAAACATCAATATAGTCACTCGAGGAGGAGCCAATATAGGAACTGATGCAACAATATAAGATCTAGTTTAACACCAATGGGTTAACAATAATACCGAGCCACAAAATAAGTTTTACGCATGGAAAGAAAAGGAAACATTTAAGGAATCCAGACATGAGTTTATCGATCAAAATGTGACATCTACAATAGTCACACAGAGAACTCAGAACCCACCAATGTATGATATGCCATCCTCAATGGACCATACCAGTGAAGGAAAACCTTCAGAGAAATTAAGTTCCATAAAGAATTTTCTGCAATCCTGTGTTAAGTTATTGAATGATCCATCATCTGTTAAAGTCTTACAAAATCTGCTAGAAATACGCAACACAAACCTAATATTGCAGATTTCAACATGGGATATATTATACTAGACTTAGGATTTGAAATAAATGTCTTACCTAAGAAGACATGGCAGTGTATGGGAGAACCCACACTAGGCTATTCACTTGTTTAGTTGAAACTAGAAAATCAACACAAAGTGTTACCAATTGGAAGGCTTAAAGGTGTAGCAGTAGATTTGGATGGAGTGTGCACTAAGGAAGATTTTGAACTGATAGAAATAGTATATGGAACAACACCTTACCCATTATTAGTTGGATTGGATTGGGAATTTGATAACCAGGATATAATCAACCTGAAGACAAGAAAAATGACTTTTGAATCAGGAAAATATAGATTCATTGCACCATTGGATCCTTCAAAAGGAGAAAGGTTTGTAGAGGCCACTTGTTTGGATATGGAAGAAATAAACTAGTTGTACAGAACCACCACGCAAGAAGAGGATTATGTTAACCCAACCGCAGATGGGGTACTTAGCTGGAGAAGCATTACATCATTTTCTTTTGGCTCAGACATAGGTTTGGAGAATTGGAAACAACGATTACATGAATTTTCCACAAGGAGGTGCATAAGAATAGACTGTGCAGTAAGATGGGTTGGCACAGAGATAAGAGAACCTCCCATTTTTCATGGGACAAATGACTTAGAGGAATTATTGACAAAATATGAAGAGGAAGTGTTAGAAAATAAGACGCTCTTAGCCCTAGATATTGCACTCAAGGAAACACCTACAAGATGGTGGGTTGTGCACAAATAAACAATTAAAGATTGGTATCAATGTAAATGTCTATTGCGCATTAGATTTGGTGCGAAAATGAAGAACAATAAAATCCAAAGGTATGATGGGAAAGGAACACCGGTGGAACAATTGGAGAAGTGCAGGACATGATGGAGGATGACACTACCAAAGGAATGACCTCATCACTTTATCAATACATTGGAAGAGATCCCATGGAACTACTACATAGACCAGGAGATGCACAGAGGCACCATAGAATGGATCAGATTACAATAGAATTTTGTAGTAACCTTCTCATTCGAACATGAGAACCCCAACATTTATTCAACGTTGAAGCTGATATGGGGAGTGATATTTTTTTATGAACCAGAGGTTGAAATCATGACAAACTATCAACAACATAACATACATGAAGTTAAATAATCACTATCATGATATCATGTCGAAGAGGAAGCATCATATGAAGATGAACTGCGCAACATTCATATTATAGATATTGAAGGAGAGAGAGAGGTGGAAGGTCCATCTCTGGAGTCAGAAGTGTTTTTTGCACCAATCAAAGTTAAGAAAGTCAACATTGGGACTAATGACAATCCTAAAATGACAAGTATTGGAGACTATTGGGATAATAAAAGACTAGAAAGAATAACAAAGTTACCATGTGAATATAGTGACCTATTTCCAACAACCTTTACAGAGATAAATGGCATAGCATGGGAGCTAGGTGAGATGAATATACCCCTCAAACCTGAGGCTAGACCTATCAGATAGAGACCTTACAGATTGAATCCAGTGTATAAGTAGAAAGTGAAAGTAGAAATTCACCGAATGTTGGAAGCTGGAATTATAGAACCAGCAGAGGAATTTGAATGGATCGATCCCATGGTAGTCCAAGAAAAGAAGCAAGGGGGGATAAGGATTTGTGTAGATATAAGGAAACTCAATGATTCTTTCTTACATGACCCTTTCCCTACCCCTTTTATGGATTATGTCTTATAAAATGTGGGAGGCCATGAAGAATATTCATTCACATATGGATTCTCATGATACCATCATATCAAAATAGCTCCATAGTATAGGTATAAGACTACTTTTTCTACAGAATGGGGATCCTACCAATATACAGTCATTCCCTTTGGATTGAAGAATGAACCAACTATCTTTTCAAGAGTAGTCATAACTTCTTTTAAGGAATTCATACATCAGTTTCTAGAAGTATATATGGATCACTTGATTGTATATAGTATTTTGAAGGACAATGTATAGGTGTTAAGACTAATGTTGGAAATATGCAGGAAATGTCCAATATCATTAAACATCAAGAAATGTATTTTTGGTATACATTTTGGGATATTGTTGGGCCATATAGTGTGTAAACAAGGTTTACTAGTTAACCCTGCTAAGATTGTAGTCATTGTAAATTTACCACCACCAAAGTCAGTGCACCAGTTAAAACAAACACTGGGACATACACTCTATTATAGGAATTTTATAAAGGGGTATGCACAGGTTACTGCACCAATGGAAAAATTGTTAAACAAGGACACTAGATTTCAATGGAATAAAGAATGTCAACAAGGATTGGACACTCTAAAGGAAAATATGGTAAAAACACTTATATTAGTATTTCCAGATTGGGAACAGACATTTCATGTGAACATAGATGCATCATCCATAACACTTGGAGCAATTCTGGTGCAGCCAAAAGAAGGGGACTTACACCATCCTATAGCCTTTGCAAGCATAAATTTGTTAGAATATGAGTAGAATTACAACACCACAGAAAGAGAAGGCCTAGCCATGGTATATGCACTTCAAAAATTCAGGCACTACATACTAGGTAAACACTTTAAAATGTTCATAGACCGTTTTTCCCTCAAATATCTAGTCAACAAGCTAGTGTTGGGGGGGAGGATTTGTAGATGGATACTATTATTCCAAGAATTTGATTTCGAGGTGATAGTCAAACTAGGGAACTCGACTGCAGGACCTGATCACCTATCAAGGGTAACCAATGGAGAAGAACCTACTAACTTGGAAGACAACTTCCCTGATGCACAATTATTTTCAGTACATGTAACTGATGAATACTTCGTTGATATTATTTAATACTTAAGTACATGGGTTGCACAAGACTTTATCAATGCAGAAAAGAAAAAATTGGTAGTCAGAGTTGTAGACTATCAACTCGTTGCAATTCATGTATACAAGATGGGCGCAAATAACATTTTGAGAAGGTGTGTATTGGAACACGAACAACCCAGAATTTTGGCAGAAGCTAATGAAGGTATAGCAGAAGGAAACTATGCAGGAAAATCCAATGCACAAAATGTATTGCGCACAGGGTAATGGTGGCCAACAATCCATAAAGATGCCAAGGAATATTTCCATAACTATGATGTATGTTAGAGGGTTGGCAAACCCAACAGAAGGGATGATATTCCCTAAGACCACAAGTGACTCTGGAGGTATTTGAAAAATGGGCAATAGACTTTTTTGGACCTATTAATACACCAAAAAAAAGGTGAGGAGCTATATATATCATTACTCTGACTAAATACTTAACAAGATGGAAAGAAGAAGCACCAGTCAAATATTGTAGCGCAAAGACAACAACACACTTCTTATTTGATAAAGTGATCACCATATTTGGAAGTCCCAAGATATTGATGAGTGACCAAGGAACTCATTTTATTAATAATACCATACAGGATATGACTGAGAAATTTTAAGTCTATCACCAGAAGAGTATACCATATCATTCCCAGGAAAATGGAACAGTAGAATATTTCAATAATATTTTGGAAAATGGATTGACTAAGATATACAATGTTAACAGGGATGATTGGGACTTGAAAATACCAACAATATTATGGGCACATAAGACCACATGCAAGAATTCGATAGGACAGACACCATTTAGACTAGTGTATGGAGAGGAAGGAATGGTGCCATTAGAATTTCTAGTACCAGTCTGCACATATCAACAATTACCAACATGATAGAAAGAGGAATAGTACATTAGAGGTTAATCCAACTAATGGAAATGTAAGAGAACAATATTATGGCAGTATTTCACTAGGAAGTAAAGAAATCAAGGGACAAATCCTGGCATGACGGACATATTAAAAAGACAATCTTTAAGGAGGGAGACTTAGTTCTTCTCTATGACAACAAATGTTTGCAACACCCTGGTAAGTTTAGAATGCATTGATTAGGGCCATATGAAGTAAATATTTTCACAAATGAGGGATCTGTGCAACTAAAGGACTTGAGAGGAACATAACTGAAAGGCATGGTCAATGGTAGTCGACTGAAACTGTACAGGAATAATGGACCTACTAACTCTTAAAAATTATAGCGCAATAAGGAAGTCATGTATACAATGTACTATAGTAGATATTAGGAAATAAAAATGATAAAAATAAATAAATAATGGAAAAAGAAGAAAAAGTAACACAAAAATAAAAAAAGAAGAAAAATACAAAAAGAGGCAGAAATCATGTGAAACAATTACTACGAAAACATCAAAAGACAACGCGCATGAAAAATTGAACTAGGCACAAATGCACAGAAGAAGTGAAAAATAATTACGATCGGGTCTATAAAGTGCGGAAATCACACATTAGTTTGACACTTAGTGATTTTTTAGCACAAAGAAAGATACAAGTGCGTGACCTAGCTAGAATTGTCTGAAGAAGCGAGCGAGCATGCGAATTGGATAAAAGATGACACCACCAAAGTTTGGTGCTCCAGGCCACTACGTATGGTTTAATCGACAGGGCCAAAGGCGCAAGGAAAGGATGAGAGATATCGAGAACATGGTCGAGCTTGAGGATGTCACTACTTCAGACACAAAGTCAATCATCTTGACACAAGTTGAGGAGGAAACATCGACAACGTTACAAGGGGAAGTAGGGTAGAGTTTCAGGACCCAAAATGGGATTCCGAACCCTAACCCTGAAACACCCACTAAAACTGATGAAACGACAAATCAACAACAGGGCCACGATGAAGAAGAGGTGTTGGTCAAGGACATCACCAACCGACCGAACTCCAAGAGGGAAGAAGAGGCCGCAAAAACAATAGAGGTAGGACCATATGTTGTCGAGAAGAAAAGGAATGTGAAAGATGCCACAAACATCACACTTCCATACCTCCTAGATGCAATGGTCACTTTGGACGACATTCTCGAAAGAGTAGCTAAATTAAGGTACTCGGACCATGACATGCGCGCTGCGAGCAAATTCACAGATTTGGTTGAAGAAGCCTATTTGGAAAACATAGGGGAAATTTGACCCCAAGGAAAACCTATGATGGAGCCTGCTTAGTGGATAAAGGGGCTGTAAAAATCAGGAATAATGAACCTCTTGGATATGACGCACTTAAGGCATGGTAAAAAGGTCAATCTTTGCGTCAAACAACTATTAGCTCGGATACATGGTGATATCCTTTGGATGGATAGGCCGGTATAGATGGATGTGACATTGATTTCCATGAATATTATAGGCTTACCTACAGTTGGTGCACATCCAGAGGAGTACTTGGATAAAAAGGCACGAGAAAATGAAATCATCGAGATGGTAAAAGCACAATTTGGCACTATCTAGGGAAATAGGGGCATTGTGCTCAAAGAAAATAATGACCATGCGACAAGGTTCACCAACAAGCTTATAGATTCGAAGTTCCTAAGGAAATGTAGGAAAGAATAAGCTCCAAAATGAGTCATTGCAGTAGCCGCACAGTGTGCGAAAGGAGTGATGTTCAGTTGGGAACCATACCTCCTAAAACAATTTTTGTTGTATTGCAAAGATGTGTAGGATAATGGAACTGAGTTCCATTACTCTTGGTTATTCTTATAGCCTTGGAAGGGTAGTAGGAGCCAAATTTTTAATCCTTCCTAGATAGGAAAGGAATTTCTATGCCACCAGATTTGAGTCTCTCTGGCAAGACAAGGACAAAAAAAACAGCAGGAAAATAATAGTGTATTTACAATGTTGTTGGAAGAAATACAACAACGCACAACTAATGTGTGGTAAATTCCTATGGAGGTAGTTCAGGAAACTGAATGGATATCCAAGTTCAAGGCATATAGGAATCACATGTGGATCCAAGTCGCAAGATATCCAAAGAAGGGATGGTTGGAGATGTAATATTGCGTCACAAAGGAAGAAATTAACTAGGCAATTAGAGACTGGCCAACACAATGGAATATGCCAGTAGTAAAACTAGCAACAAAGCCAGCCGTGAAAAAATCCACCAAGCCCAAGGAAATGGCTGAAGCAGGTTCCTCAACAAAAAAAAAAAATCCCAGCTAATAACACTAGAAAGGCTACAACGTGGAATTAACTTTCAGGAAGCAGTGTAGTTCCTAAAAAATCAAGGAGGACAACAACAACGATAAGGACAGATAGCCAACAAGATACCAAAAAGGGGGATACATAATAGAATGGTGAATAAAGGGTACATGTTGCAATGAGTGGGGTGCATCCATCATAGATGAAAAGGAAGACAACGCAGGTAGAAGAGGCATGCAAAAAGAGAAAGTTTATCACGAAATACCCAGTCATCACCGTGACAGAGGATGATGTTGAGTTCATTGCGGACAAGGGCCAAGACAGTGGGGAAGATGTGGTCTATGTTGTAGAGGCACAAATAGAAGAGATCATGGCCAATCTTATAGAATTCCATGAAACTCTAAAATAATTATCGAGTCAAGCAAAACCATAGGCCAAATCACAGTGACACGAAAAGACACAATGACCCCCTGTGAAGAAACAAGGAGAGGATACAGTTTAGTTGGTATTAAAAGGTAGGGAAACATTCACTATCACTCGCCAAATGATCAGAATGGATCAAGAGATTTCATAGAAACCCATGGTGGAAATTGATAAATTTGAAGTAGTCATGGCACAAATACCCACCAAGGCATTATACAGACTCCAAGCTAGTATAATGCAATAAGTGCAATCCAAAGCCCATGCAGATGTGACTAACTTGGAGGTGGGTAAGGGAGTCATTGAAATGTTACAAATAACATGCGACCAAATGAACTCGTAGAAAGAGGAGGATAAAGAATGTGTCGATAAGCTAGAGCAGGGGCTAACAATGGTATACGATCGTATCCTAGACAACACACAAGCACCAGAGAGGAGCGCATAATAAAAGATAAAAATTATTTCAAAGATGATTGAGGGATATAGGTAGGAAATCGAGGAGCTAAAATAAAATATTAATCCTATGCCTCCTCCTGAGGTTCAAGAACAGAGAAAAAAATATCCCACACTCTTGATAACGGATATGGAAAAAGAAGCAAGGGAAGTCGCATAGATGTTCGACAGAACTACGCAGATTTGGACCTTTTTAGAAGAGGATGAAAAGGTCCAACCGTTGGACCAAGAAGAGGAGAAAATCAATGCTTCCATAGATGAGTTAATAAAATGACAGAAAACAATGAGTATCATGGTGCGCTTGAAGGGCACCTAGGAAATAAAGACTCTGCAGACAAATTTAAAGATAGTGTAGATGAATAAGAAAGAAATACAATCCTAATTGGAACGCCTCTAGGAACAAGCAACATAAATGATTGCACAACCGGAGTAAGAGAAGAAAATCATGGCACAGGCACATTTATAAGGCACAACATTACTATAGGAAGAGATAACAACACAAATAGTTGAGGCGGTAACAGACAAAGCTGCATAGATGAGGGAAAAAATAAATGAACTAGCAGAGAAGTTCCACAGTTTGTAAATGGTTGTATAGGGAGTGTGCACTACCTAAGTGGCTCGGGACGAGAGACATATCAGTGTTGGGGACCTGTTGGGTGTAGGCTTATTTTGAGAAGGAAGTCTATTTTGGCTGCAAGACTATTTTTAGAGAAGGATCTGTTTTGGGAAAAACCTATTTTTGGACAGGAAGACCTAATTTTGGAGCATGTGCAATAGGTGGCAAGAAATAATCATGCAAAAATACAAGGAAAAGAAACATGCAGGATGAAAAGCAACATGACACATAGTCAAACAAGCCTAACCATGATAGGGTTACGGTTTTTGACAATATTTTAAAAACTATAAGTTGATAAAATAATATAAGTAAGGACCTAGGAGGGATAGAGAGGAGAGGAGAAGAGGATAATAATGAGAAGAGAGAGAAGAGATACCAAAAGAGAATGTTAGTTAGATAGATCATAACAGAGAGAGTTGATTATTATGATTTTGTGGATTGTTGATTGTAATAAGTTTTGTAGAAGAGTCGAGTAAGGTAGTCTTTGAGGATTAGGTCACAGGATGAGGATCTTGGGGTGATCTAGTCTGCCTCGCAGATGGTTATTATGCTCAATCTTGATTGTATTACTGAAAATGTAATGCGCGAAGCACAAGATTTTACAGTAGAATAAATAAAATATCAGATAAGCCAGATATTTGTGGACGTAGCCCCAAGAGGGGGTGAACCACTATAAACCTTATGTTATGGGTTATTTCTAATGAATGTTTACTTTCTGTTGATCATTAGCTTAAGAATGAATGGATAAAGTAGCTTTATCGACATGCATGCATAGGTTTAAGGATGAATAAATCATAGAAGTAATTAAAGGATTAACAAGGATAATGCATAAGGAAGAAAGAACATAATCACAGATGCCCACTCATTCCTATACTACAAACACCTGAGTATTGCAATCAACCATAAAATCTATCTCAGGTGAGACTGCGTTGTGCATCCCGTGCACAATGTTTCATTCTGGTTTACCAGGAGGGCCAATAGTTTTTGAGGGTTTTGTTGGAAACCTGTTGAGATCAGAACCTGGTTCAGCCCAACAAGAAGTTAAGACAACACACATACACATGGGTTGTAATACGAAAAGGTGCATACATACACGATTTTAAATAAGGGAAGTCACATACATACATAGGTTTCAGTGGTGATAGGATCCTACAAGATCGTAGAAGTCAATACAAAAGTAGTTTCAACAACATGTTATTTTTAGGGTAGTTTATCAGGGATAAAGGGATGGCATCAACACCTCTAATATTTTAAGACATATCAGATGGATCATCCAACTTCCTATCTTAGAAAGAAATAATGACTTTTTTGTTAAAGGAGTATGACCTTTGGGAGCTAGTGGACAAAGAAGTTGTTCCACCGTCATATTTGATAGCTTTGGTAGTTCATGAGAAGAATGAGATAAAAGTTGATATGGTTATCTTGGATTCAATGAAGGATCATGTGATTCCTCACTTATCTGAGAAGAATATGACCAAAGAGATGTTTGATGCCTTGGTATGTTTATTCTAGATCACTAACATGAATAGGAAGATGTTCTTAAGATATAAAATCATATCTGTACATATGTATAGATATGAAAATGTTACCAACTATTTCATGAGGATCACTCAAGTATGTGATCATCTTGCATCCATAGGGGAGAAAACAAACGACATAGATCTCATGAATGTGGCATTGAATGGTCTTCCTAAGTCATGGGAACCATTTGTCAAGGGAGTATGAATTGCTCGGGAACATCTCCTAGATTGGAAGAGAGTTTGGGATGATTGCATCTAGGAAGAGACTCAAGAGGAGTCTAAGAGAAGCAAGCAGGGAAGTAGTGATGGGAAATTGGCTCTTGTCAGTAAGACAATGAAGGGAAAAGGAAATAATTCTAGCAAGAAGGCTAACATTGATGGAGGATCATTACAACCGAGGAAAAAGAAGGACTTGAGTAAAATCAAATGCTTCTCATGTAATAAAAATATAAATTATGCATCTCAGTGTCTAGAGAAGAAGAAATGAAAAGGAAAGACGCAAATAAAAACATGAACATACACACAACTTGGTGAGTTTGCAATGAAGTTTGGGAAGGATTTATCACTAGTTTCTTTCCTTTCTACCAGGAAACCCACCAGGAGTGCATGGTACTTGAACATTGGTGCATATCGTGATATGACAAAAGCACGAGAGCTATTTAGCAATTTGATGGAGAAGGACTCACGTGTTCATGTGGAGCTTGTTGATGATACCAAGAATGCAATGAAGGGAGAGGGAACAATTATGTTCTAGCTTGAGTCAAGAGGTTTGTTAGATTCCCATGATGTTGTTTACGTATCAGGTTTGAAGAATAATTTGTTCTTAGTCTCAGTTATGGAGGATAGGGGTTTTTTCATTACTTTTTAGAGAGGGAAATTTCTCATATGTCCAGAGAAAGATAGCCCGAACACAACAATGGTCGTTAGGTTTAGAGAAGGAACTTTGTAAATGTTGCAGGGAAAACATGTCTAGGATTTGGTACACAACAATGAAATCCTATGTGAGCTATGGCACAAGAGGTTGGGACACCTACACTATAAATAATTGTCTATTCTGAGGGGGATTGTTATAGGTCTTCCAAAGTTCAGTATTGAGCAATAGAGAGTGTTCAGAGGGTGTGCACTTGGAAAGAATGCCAAGGATTATTTTCCTAGAAACGAGAGTAGGTCCAAGGGGATATTGGATATTATACATTCAGATGTGAGTGGGTGGATTTTAGTAACATCAGTGTAGGGATCATCATACAATGTGACATTCATTGATGAATTTTATAGGAAAACCAAGATTTTCTTTATGAAGACTAAGGATAAGGTCTTCAGTTGATTTCAAGATTTTAGAGATCAAGTGGAGAAATAGATAGGGAAGAAGATCAAGGTCTTGAGGTCAGATAATGGGGGAGATTGCACCTGCATTGATTCAAGGATTTCTACAAGGAGGGAGGTATCAAGATGGAGTTGAAAGTCTCATAAAACCCTCAACAAAATGGGGTTGCAAAGAGAAAGAATTGGTCCATCATCAGTTCTTCTAGGGATACGATACATGACTAGGAGTTGCCTACATTTATTTGGGAAGAGTTGTGTAACATAGTAGTATATGTGTAGAAAATGAGTCCTCACAGGATATTGGTGGAAAAGAATCCATAGGAGGCATTCTCAAGAGTGAAGCCAAAGATATGACATTTGAGGATATTTGGTTGTTTATTCTACATCCATTTTCCTGTGGAAAAGAGGATGAAGTTGGAGCCTTCATGATATGAGGTTATATTTGTGGGGTACAATGATACTTCAAAGGATTACATGATCTTCATTCCAACACAAAGGAAGGAATTTGTGAGAACAAATGTTAAATTTGAGTAGAACTTGGCATCTAGGATATCTCAAGAGTCATCAACAGTGACAAAGGATGAGGAGTAGCAGGCTCTGAAGGATGAGAAACAATAAACAACTTAGAATTTAGGTGGGGAGGGGGATTTATCCCCTTATAGTCTTGTTAGAAGACCCAAGTGGCTATTTCATACATTGAGGGATGATGGTGAGCCTCTTGGGAGTATGATCAGAGAGCGTGGGGATCCAAGGAAGTTTCCAAACTATATGGCGCTTATGATTAGCATCATTGATGTCGAGCCTTCACATTTTGAGTAAGCAACAAATCAACAAGTATGGAAGGATTCCCTGATAAAGGAGTACACCTCTTTTATGAGGAATGATGTTTGGTACATAGTGTCAATACTGAAGGGGAAGTTAGTTGTGAGTTCTAGGTGACTCTACAAGATCAAGAATGTTGCATATGGTAGCATCGTGAAGTTCAAGGTGAGGTTTGTAGCGAGAGGGTTATCCCAGAAAGAGGGAGTGGACTATGAGGAAATATTTTTTTTAGTCACCAAGTATGATTCTATTTGAGTTGTTATTTCTATTGCTTCACTTATGAGGTGGATGATTCTTCAGATGGATGTCAAGACAACTTTCCTCAATGGGATCACTAAGGAAGATGTATACATAAAGAAAACTTGGGGATTTGAGTCACGTGGGAGGGAGTCTCATCCGTGTAGGCTTAAAAAATCCATGTACAGACTCAAATAAGCACCCAGGGCATGGTATTCTAGGATTGATGAATACTTGTAGGGTATGGGATTTACCAAGGGTGAGGAGGATATTAACTTGTACTTCATACTTATTGGGACATATCCACTCATCTTGGTTCTGTATGTATATTATTTGTTTCTCATAGGTGCATAGGAGATTATTGTAGGATGCAAAGCAGATTTAGCTATTGAGTTTGAGATGAAGGACATTAGCTTGATGCATTATTTCTTGGGCTTAGAGGTATGGAAAGTATTGGGAGAGATATTATTTGGTCAAGGGAAGTGTGTAGTTGATATATTCAGGAGATTCAGGATGGAGGACTATAGAACAATGGCTACACCTATGGTTACCAATTTGAAGAAGGTTGTCACTTAATATTCAGAGCTGGTGGATCCCAATATATATACACAGCTGATAGGGTCCTTGATGTATTTGGTAAAGACCGGGACAAATATGTTTTTTGTTTTGAACACCTTGATTCAGTTCATGGTGGATTTGAGGCAGGTGCATTGGATAGTAGCGAAGTATGTGCTCAAGTAATTGAGAGTTACAATGGAGTATGAATTGAGGTATATTGAAGGAAATGAAGTGGATTTGCAGGGATATATAGACTCAGATTGGAAAATGAGTGAAGTAGATAGAAATAGAACCTTTGGGTGCTTCTTCATCTTGGGATCAACAATGATTACTTGGTTCAACATGAAATATAATTTTGTAGAACTCACTTCAGCAGAGGCAGAGTATATGGCAACAAGTATGGCTAGTTGTGAAGCTACTTTTCTTTACACATTGCTTACACGTTTATTTGATTGAGATTTGGATCCTATGGTGATTTTCTACTATAATCATAATTGTATCAAACTCTTAGACAATCTAGTATTCTATGACATGTACAAGCATATTGAGATCATATATCACTTCATTCGAGATAGGATCCAAAAGGGAGTAGTGAACTTCAATATATTTCCACGGATGAGCAGGTTATAGATATTCTGACCAAACCCTTGGTTAAAGGGATTTTTTTGTTCTTCAGAGACATACTTGGAGTGGTGCATAATTCCTTTCTTATTAAGAGGGAGTGTATATGTTTGTAGCATCAAACATGTATTTCCGCATAGGTTTAAGTGTCTATATGTGTGGAAATCATCCAAATCCTTCTATCCTTTAGACTTTACTTTAATTAAAGGAATTATTAAAGTAAAGTTATTTTATTAATTAGTTGAGTTATTTAAGGAAGTGCTAAAAGTAATTTTAATTTAATCTTAGTCATTGATATCAAGTGAGGTGATCGGTAATCTCAATCGTTAATCACTTTGGATATTAGGGTTAGGTCATAACTCAATATTATAAAAGAAAGTTTAGGTGAACAAAGAAGACACTTCAGACTCTCAAACCGAAGGGGCACTTTCCATGGTACTTCTGGTTGACTATTTCACTTGATTGCATCGTTCTCCTTGTACCTTCTTGAAGGAATCCTTAACTGCTCAACCACTAGATATTTTCTCATTAAGCAGTTTCTTCTGGACAAATGAAGGTAAAATACTTCAAATAGTTTAGGCACTAATGCTTTCTCATATGAAGGTTAATTCTTTGGTTAAACAAGGTAATTCCCAATTCCCTATCAGTGGTTCTCATTCATGGTATCATGGCTAGCACCTATGTTCCACACCTCATTCAACTACTTGGTCTTAATTTTATTCAATAAAAACACATTTGAGTTATAAGTACAGTATCAAATATCCAGGTTGTAACTCATGGCAACATTAATTCATAATTCTGATTACAAACAAGGGAAAAACATGGTCCTCACTTACTCATTGACCAACATTGTGTAGTCACTTTTTCCACTAACCCCTTTATAGACATTGTTGATTGTGACATTGTTGGCAGCCAACTCACATTTTTCCATTGTCTTATAAGCTGCCTACACCAATGTTTTGCAAACATCAATTTTTCGTCGCAATTTTCAAATAAACGACACTTTTATTTTTGCGACATTTGCACATCTACCTTCGTTTTTTTTTTGTTTTTTTTTCACGACTGTAAGCGTGAAAACTTGGTCTTTCGAAGTCGCATGAAAATCATTATTGAACTGTTGTTATCCTTCTGGTCAATATGCCTATTGATCTTACATGTTACTTATCATTATACAGCTTGCAAAACTCTTTTGATCTGCACTCATTGGGCATTCTTTGATTGATTATGTATTTTCGTTTCATTAAATTGCGATGCATTGATAGTTGAATTTACATGTGCTTTGATTTGATTTACTTGACCATTGGTTTCAGAAAAATATATAAGTGTGATGGTTAGACCCTTGATATATTTCATTTGACATGACACCTAGTTTCAAAGCGTATTGGTACCTCGCTTAAACTCTTCATATGAATTGATATATCGTATGTGATATAGTCAAAACATTGGTATTGGTTTCGATTTGTAAGTTTGGTTTAAAACTATGACATAAACTTGATTGCGCACGTTGTTTTATGTACTTACCATTTCATTGGTCGGCCAAGTGATACGATTGTTGAACTATACTATAATGGGTAGAACAACCATAAGCTGACGGTTGTACCATTAACAATAACTATTATGCATGGCAGAATTAAGCTCCACCACCTTCGCACAATGTCATTTATGCCTATCCCTATCCCTGTTTCACCTCTGTTAGCTCGGGTAACCCTTCGTGCACTCTGCTCCTGTGTATGCTATGATCCAAACCCTGGCTTGTTCACCGTGTGCTCGGCTCCATGGCACCGGTGGTGCGAATCGAGACAAACGGTAGCCAAGCCTTGCTTCTGTTCAACAATGCACGGAAAGACTTAGAGGATAACGGTTGGCTCACCTTCGTGCGGAGGTTTGAGGGTTTTAATCTAGCTATGGCACAACAGTTCGCCCTGACTTTTGATGGCTGTAGAGCCAAGGTGGGAAACATTCAACTGGAAATCAATGAGGAATTTATTAGTTCTGCTACAGGGTTACCTACCACGGGCCAACGTTGGTTCAAAAATTTGAAAGTGGAAGAGGTTCCATGGCCGCTTCTGTTCGTCTCGCGAAAGGTCACATCTTGTGACAGAGGTATGCCCATATCCATGCTTAAACCACGATGGCATGACCTTTTGATAATAGTTAAACAATTCGTGACCTGTGAGGGTCGATATGGACTCGTTTTTCTCTACCACCTGCGTTTGTTAATGAATTTTATGGGATACCCGTTGAATATGCCCTTTTACTTCCAGCGTAGCCTATATAAAATGTCGAAAAGGTTTAAAAGGGAGAAGGATGACAGTAGCCTGTTCCACCATGGACTTATTAAACTTATCATTGTTTATCACTTAAGTCTCCATGGTGATAGCTGGCGAGCTTTTATCGCTCGAAATGGTTTTGATGATACAGACCATGTCCAGGTTGACAAGCCTGTGGTTAATGAAACCGAGGTCGAGCCACCTGTGCCCTTCCATATCCTACTGCCCTCTCCTAAACCCTCGATCGACCCTAATATTGACTTACCAGACGTTATAACTAAGAAGGCCGAGGCTATATAAAACCCTATGAGCAAAAAGGCCAAGTCAAACCCTACTGTTGATGCCAAGGGTAAAAAGAACGCTCGGCTTATTTCGAGGATGACTAGGAATAAACCTAAACCCACTGCTGAGCAGAAGCCCATAGTCCTTAGTGAGGATTCATAATCTGACATAGAATGCTTCCTAGCCAGTGAGTACCCTTACTCCCAGGGTCTGTGCTCCGAGCCACCTTATGATTTCGCTTCTAATCTGCCCCCTTGCTTAAAGAATAATCCTAGCTACCCTGGGATCAAATTACCTAACGAAACCCTCGGCAATGTAACCAAACCCTCATCTGCACTTTCGAAGCCAACACACTCATCCTGTGACCAATGTGATTTATGGTTGGAACGATACTATATAGATGTTCCACTGCTTCAATCGAAAATCCAATCGCTGGAAAGTCAAGTTGCAATATTGACCAGCCAAAGGGACAAGCTTCAAGCAACTGATAGGAAGCAAAGAACCATTGGTTCCATTGTCTTTAAGAATGTTGAATCGGCCACAGCCGTTGTCAACTCCAAATTGTCATGATCAAGCTGTCTGCTCTCCATACATGTATGAATTTTGATATCATTTTAGTTGTGTGAATGACCAGGATTAATAAAATGATTTGAATCTCATTTTCAAATAGCTCTATCATTCGAAATGACTCAGTCATAATGTTAACCATCCTGTACATTGTTTTCATTTTGCTAAAAATAAATGAAGTTTCGATTTGGATACACAATTTGCTCATTCCCAGTTTAGCCACTGATAGATTTTTATCGAATTTGATTGGTTTTTGATTGGATTTGATTTGATCGTTTGATGGTTTGCTTTAGATTGGATTTGTTTGTATCCAATTTGAACAGGAAATTTTTCATACTAGATTTAGAATGCGATTATGTTTTGATTTGATTTCGTTATGGATAGTTTGTATGATGTGATTGTCGAACGATTTCATGAGTTTGGTTGTTACGATCTTTTAATATGTTGTGTCATGTAATCTTCTAGAACAGGAATACGACTCTGTTCAGCTCTGATTTGGAAAGAACGACTCTGTTTTTCATGAAAACAATCTTCTCATTTAAGCCTGTGCAAATGCGCTCGAATCATGGAGCAGTTTTTGATTCATAATAACTATATTAAACCCCAACTGTTCGATTCGCTCTTATTTTGATTGGATTATCCCATATCTTGAGTTGGCAAGATTGTTTTATGAGTTGGATTTGTATCATAAAGGTTGCTCTGTTTGATTTTAAATTTGCAAAACGAATTGGTCGACATATGTTGTCGCTATCAAATCCGGTCATAATTCGTTTGAAAGGAACGATTTCGATCAAGGTCAATTGATTTTGTTTGCCCCAAATAGAAATAACAAACGATTGAACTAATCCTATAGGTCCTGTTACCAATTGAGTGATCCCATTATGATTTCGTTTGTGTTAATTTACGCGCCAGCTTTGGTTTAATTCGCTCATAGCATGAATCGTTGTTATGTCAATACAGTTATAACGATTTGGAAATGATCTTGTTTGGATTCGATCGTATTTCCTGTTGATGAGGCAGCATAACAATTGCTTGCAATTTGTTTTAATCGATTTCAGTTTGATATGAAACGATTTCATAACTGTTTGATTATGATTTTGTTCAACCGATTTTGTGGTAACAAACGAAACAGAGTATATGCATCTCTGTGGTCATTTGATTTTAGTTTTGTTTTGATCTCAAATTAGTATAACAACCTCGATTTGAATGATGCGCTTGTCTTTCAAATACTTGTTAGTTACTTGTTATTAGTTGAATTTAATTCTTAAATGATTTGAATTGATTTTTATGCTGATTCCGTGTCTTATTTAGACCAGCTACAGAATCGCAAGATTCTGTAGCTAGTCTATAGAATTAGATTTTTATCATTTTATTAATAAAGGATCCTTCTAACTTGTCCATTTTTTACCCTTTTCAGGTACATCCGAATTGCATTGGACA